>JADLZK010007822.1:0-47287 GCA_015847255.1 Hyparrhenia diplandra
AGCACATAATAACTCTATAACTCGGTGTTAAGAGCCAAAATTCTAAGAACACTGCAAATACAAAATGGTTGGAAATGCGCAGCTACGACTACGTATTTTAGAACAAACACTGTTAACAAATATATGACTCAATATGACAAACCCTTTTTGACAAGTGATTGGATCGAACAATATCACAGGCCCAGTGACCAATATCAATGTTGTTCGTCCCAAAACTATCTGGTTCAATAAGAAAATTTATCGATTTCTGCCCATTCCCAGCAGAAACTAGAAATTAAACCCGGATACATTACAACTGTATTACCCCGCAATTGCAGCAACCATAGTTGAAAACAAAATACCACACAATAATTGCATGATTTCACACAGAAAAATAAGACCATTCGAGCACAAAACACCCCCGGAAAATGCACTGTAAAAGAAGGCGGCGGCAAACAGGAAGCATGGTCATCGCTGCTGCCCAAAACCCAAAATCATGATGCTAAAACCCCATCCGCTCAGAACCTCGCAACCCAACTGCAAATAAGAGCTCGCCAATCAACCAATTAAACCCAAAACCGAACGCCTCAGCCCTCAGTCCGCACACGATCACACCACATCCCCTACGCTGATCACGCCCCCACAGAGCCCCGCGCCCTCGAACCAAACTGAATCCGGCAGGAACCGGTCGACTCGCCGACGAACCAGCTGATGGATCAGAGAAGCACGTACCTGGGCGCGAGGCATGGCGGCGGCGGCGGCGGGTGTTTTCAGCAGACGGGCACCATGGGCGTTGTTGCCGCGTTTGAGAGCCCGGGGGGCAGAGGAGGAAGCAAGCAGGAGGGGCCCGGGGGCGGCAGCGAGCGTGTGATGGCAGGCTGGTCGGCGAATTAGCGGGCGAGGAGGGCCGCGGCCGCGGGGGCGGCAGCGAGCGTGTGACGGCAGTCTGGTCGGCGAGTTACGGCGGAGATGGGCGGAAGGACCAAAACCCTACCAACGAGTGGCCATTTCTGCTGAGCTGCACTTTTTCGGCCCTAAAACCCTTCTGAGACGAGAAGAGTTTTGGATGAGACGAGAAGAGTTTTGGAGAGATAGATATTTTTGGCGCTGTTTGGGCTGCTGTCGACGTAGCCACGTTGCGCGCAGCTGGCAGCTCGAGTACACAGGTTGAATGGGCCGGCGGCTTGGGCACTGGGCAAGCATCGAGTGGTGGAGCAAAGAAGGAAGGAAAAGGCGAGGCAAATTAGGACGGACCTGTTCCAGGCCCACTGGGCTTTAGCCTTCCCATGGACCTTGGTGGATAGGGCCTGGGCACAGATCTCGTTGCAAAAAAGGCTGAAGCCCGCTTGAAAAAAAATCTATTTTAATTGTTTTATATACTATAAAGAAAAAAGTCATTTTAGATCACTCAAGTTTTGTGAAAGTTTTGTGAAAGTTTGTTTTAGGTCCTTGAACTTCAAAACTGGGTAAAAACACATCCTCAACTTTTAAAACCGTTCATATTACGTCCCTCAACTGTTTGGACGTTGCTAAAGTGGCAGTGGTTTTGTCTTCTTCTTTTTGTTTATTTTAGTTTCTTTTTTCATTTCCGTTGAATCTTTAAAAAATCATAGTAAAGTATAGAAAAATTGTAAAATAGAAAATCATAGATCTACACGGTTAACATATAATATGGTATTTTTAGTATAATTTTTTGCTATAGCATTAGATATATGTTTTTAAGAAAAAATAAATTAATTACAATAATTCACGGCTGTAGTTTTTTTATAGTCCAATTGTGGTGAGACTTTTTATGCCCCTGCTTCGTTCTTTTGGTAGATGAGGCCCTCAACGCTCTTGCAGGAGTCTCTGTCACACTGTGGGGCTACACTTCGACGAGACATGGAAATCTAGTGCCAACATGTATTTTGAGACGGCGTGTCGTGGCGTTGGGGGCGTTGGCAAAGCCCCTAATTGTGGCTTGTGAGAATAGAATGGTACTGGGGTGAAGCGGTGGTGCATGCAAGCCCTGTAGCATGTTGTACCATCTCTATGACAATGCGGTCTTCTTCTAATTTTTGTTATTAGGGCACTCGCGGTCTGCACTCTACCGTAGAGTCCATAAGAATCTAATTGCTTTGCCACATAGACAATTCGATGATGTGGCAAATGATAGAGAAAAAAAAATGAAGAAGCGTCTAACTTAGATGCTAAGTCTTCACTCCATCCGAGGGCGTAGAAATGAGTTCGTCACCGTCTTTGGCTGTGGAGTCGGAGGTCGTTTCCATGGATTGGTCGCGGCTTCCCCTTCCCTCCCATCACTGCATGGGTGCGTCCGGGATGCAAATTATGTTGCACATATCTGTGCTTCTAGAGTTTCGGCAACGGCTCTTTCTTTTGGCTAGATGATGTACAGATTGGCTAAGCTTCATTAGCAACCAGTGATTGTACTCTGTTTTGAGTTAATACAAACTCTGAGGTCAAAAAAAACATCTCGCTCTACACGTGGCCTAATATTTTAACTTTAAACATGAATGTATGGTTGTGGCTTCGTAGAGCCCATGGCTTTAAAAACGCAAGCAGTTCGTAGGATTGGGACATCTGAGGACGATTGGTCACCCATTTGGATGCCGGGAATACAAGTTTCAAACTTGTTCCACGAAAGTCCATGGTAAAAAAAATGCGAGTTCAAGTATGCAAATTTCATAATAGCATTCACAGTTTTTCAGGCAAGCCATAGAACTTTTAAGAAATTTTCATTTTGAGCTCTAAAGTGAAAGTGAAAACAAGGTGTGGAGCTGCAGCAGATGAAGTCAGTCGCAAATCTTCAGCATGTTTTCAGTCACATTGGTGTCCAAGACTAGGCAAGGTTTAGGCAAGCGATATAGCACATGCTCGACAGCCGATCCGCCGGTGCGCCACCGCCACCGCTCCATAGCCACCCGCGCCTTCATTTGGAGCGTGAAGAGCGGAGGACGGCCCATTCAATCTCACTTTGGAACACGCCATGAAAACGGGCGGTTCTTCCCGTGGCTCGAGCCGTGCGGGCCCGTGTTTCATTTGGGCCACAATTGCCGTGGAGAAGCGGTCCACCATTGTTGTACTTGTGCCTAAGAGCAAGTATAGTAATGCTTCTCCGCCGGCTAAATGGATGTCCAAGTGGGAAGTGTCTAACAAGTCTCAGCAATTTTGGAAGAGCTCCGTTGGGTGGGAGGCTCCTCCCGAACATAGTCGCCCCGCGGACCCCAACGAAAGCCACCGTCACCGCCGGGCCCGCCCCCACCGCCCCCAGCTCCCTCCCCATCCCACATCCAAGCCCGCTGACCCCTGACCCTCCCTTTCTTACTTGGCCCACATGTTTTAGAACAATTTCACAAGTATTCACAGTCAATACATTCAAAGAATAAGTGAGTGATGAGCTCATGTTTAGAACAAAAGAGGCAAATAGAATCGCTGACTTCCCTCCTTTTTGCAAATTGTCCCTAGTCAAGGACCCTGTTATGAGCCACCAAATCATAAAAAAATTGGACCTGGGTGGGATATTCAGTTTCCATACAACATGAACAAACTTGGAAACAATACCTCTGCAATTTATCACAACATATAGGGATTGTATAGAATAATTTCCCCTAGAGGAATAACTCCATAGAATTTGATCCTCATTATTGAGAGAAATCCCTCAACTAAAGTGCATAATTCTAACAAGTTCTTCAGATACCCTCCTCTGAATGATAGATTAAGCTCCTGCATCCCCACACCTCACAGACACCTAACCTTCCTCCCATTACCAACCACACATTTAACACCCATGAGAGCTGCCCGGTTGCCCATAACACCCCTTTCTAGAAAGGAGATGCATCCATACCATGACAAATAAAGATATTTGGATCATTGGTCTTATACTTGAAGTCAACAGCTCAGATTTTACTATTAAAAAAGAGGTTCCACTACCGTCTACCCACGCCCCTATAATCCTACTACGGGCGTGTAGCGGTGTATAAGACAATAGAGCACTCCCAATGCAGAAACTAATTGTACAACCACCTAAGCGTTTTGCTGACATGTCATGATAGTTATTGAAGTGAGAATAAAAATTATAGAAACCAGGTCTAAGCTAGAAATCATGTCTAAATGAGATCTAAGACATGAAGGGATATGATTGGTAGAGAATAGAGAGTGCGCATGTGATTGGGTATAAAATTAAAATTATTCTATAGAAACTATGCATTATGACCATAGTTTTAGTGTCTATGAAAATTACTTAAATGATTGTTGTGACTACCCTCGGGACCAGGGGCAAAAGACAGGAATGACGTTAGGATGTTGGGGGTTGGCTTCCTCTTCTTCTTCCTACAACCCCTCCTTTCCTTCTTTTTTCCTCCTCGTGGTGGTAGGAGGGGCTTAGCCCAGACCCTATGAAAATCATTGCGGTAGCCGGTAGGGGGCTTCGTCCCTGAGGACTTCTCAACCACGGCTGCATGTGTGTTTTTTCTTTTCTTTTTCCAAAATTACACCAGTGAAGAAGTGGGCCAACATGCGATATCTTCTACGGTAGCGAGTACTCCTGCTTGCCAAGTCTCCCGACTCCTGAGCTCGTGACCACGATATCCCTTGCAACTTTCAGACCGAGATGCGACAAAATTTGGTGCCGAAGAAAAAAGATCGATGCGCCGGATCACGGATGCCATCCACGGTCCACGCGTGACGCACCCTGGGCCAACTGCGTCGCCGCCCCGCTCTCCACTCCAAGCTCCAACCTGCATGTTTTGGTATATAGAATGCTTACGGAGTACATTGGAGTGTTATTGTTGGCTTGTATTGGAAGAAAGAGACGAAGGCCACAGTTTCAATCTCTATTGACATACTTTATTGTATATTCAATTCAATGATTGCTTTTTGCTTGATGATGAAGCATTTGTAGTACAAGTGACCAATTCAATTCTTTATTAAAACTAGGATGATTTCGCGAGTTTCAATATAATACCGCGCATGGATGACGGCGACGCCGCGAGCCGGGCGCCGTCCAGGGTCACGTACACCCTGGGCCGACCAAATGCGTCCGTCGCCTCCCCCGCCAGGCGCCAACTGGTTCCTTCTGCAAGCACCACAGCATCGCGTTCGCATTCGGATTCGCACGACGCACCGGCAGCCCCACCGGCAGTCCCATGGCTTGGCCTCCACCCCACGAGGCCACGCCACGCACGAGGGCCTCACGCGCTCTCCGCCGTGATCCGGCAAAGCCCTGACGACTCATCCTTAGGCCAGCCTCAGCAACCGACACTCCGGCCCACCCGAAGTGCCACCTCGTAAGGACCCACTCGTCATTGGGCGGCTGCGCTCGACAGGCGGAGACAACGAAGCCAGATCCCAGACGATCAGAGTAGGAGTAATTAATTACGCACGCACTTGCCAACGCACAACGGACAGCGCTGCGGACGGCGACACCCTTCTCATCCGTCCGTCTCTCTCGCCTCCGTCGACCCTCCTCAAGGGCGGCCGCTAGAAATACTCCCACTCCCACGCGGACGCGCTCGCACGAGCCGCCCTCATCGCATCCGTAGCATCGGATCCATCTGACCTCTGGCACCGGGCTACCCAGCCGCTCGATCGACGTCAGCTGTCAGGCGAGGAGGCTGGTTCGGTTGGCTGGATCGGAGGCGCGGCCGGCCATGGGGGCGCTGTCGCGGCCGGAGGAGGTGATGGCGCTGGTGAAGCTGCGGGTGGCGGCGGGGCAGATCAAGCGCCAGATCCCGCCCGAGGAGCACTGGGCCTTCGGCTACTCCATGCTCCAGAAGGTCTCCCGCAGCTTCGCCCTCGTCATCCAGCAGCTCGGACCCGAACTCCGCAATGCCGTCAGTACCAACTCGCCTCACCTCCCTCCCCTACTTTTTTTTTCCAATCCCACACGAATTCGCTGGCGTCGCCACTTGGTAGTGTTTGGTTCAGAGTCTGGGACATATGATTTTTGTTCGCTTTCGTCCCAACAAAAGTTTGGTTCGCGCGGTCTCTTCCGTATGGTGTTTTAATGTCTGTTATTGCGACTGCGCAGGTGTGCATCTTCTACCTCGTGCTCCGTGCCCTCGACACCGTTGGTCAGTAGTCTCATGCCCTCACGCTAGTGTTATTGGGTTTTAGTTCAAGCTGGAATGTTTTGAGGTGGAGTTTGATTACTGAGTGCTAATTGTTGTTTGCCGGCTTAGTGGCTCCCGTTCCTAATAACAGTAATAAATAAAATGCGTTCAATGACTGCAGAGGATGACACTAGCATCCCGACGGAGGTGAAGGTGCCCATCCTCCAGGAATTCTACCGGCACATCTACAACCGTGACTGGCATTTTTCGTGTACGGAATCTCTCCTCTGAATATGCGGCTCTAGTTCACCAAAAATGGGACCTGTCGTTACTTTTCTAGAAGAGATGCTGACTGCTGTCTGTGGCTGGCCTTGCAGGTGGAACGAATCACTACAGAGTGCTGATGGATAACTTTCACCACGTATCCACTGCCTTCCTGGAGCTTGGTCAAGGGTAACTTTATTTCTTCCCTGACCCAGTTGCCTTCTTTAGACATCCCCAAGCCCTTTCTGTCCTTACTTTGATGATTTTAGGTGCCTTGGCTACACTTTAATTGTTCAGAAAACACTTTTACGAGAAGTATTTGACTTTTCTAAATATCGAGCTTTAACTTGGTAGTAAGGTAATATATTGCTTGGCTTTGGAATCATTCTCTCATTATCAGGCTGCACGAAGGAAGCAAATAGCCAGGTTATGATAGTTACACAAGCAGACAATTGCATGAGGATAATGTTTGTCTTTATACTTAACAAGAAAGTGTGCAGTTCCCTAAATTAAATTTGATGCACAGTGATGTATTGTCACTGGTGCTGTATCTAAACCAACCATTTCAGGACTAGTGTTTTTTTAATGTTGTCATAGTAATGCTAATGCAGAATCGTACTTGAAGTTTTATCTCCTTTTTGATTTTCTTGTCAGATATTACTTTGGTAAATAGCCTTGTGGTAAATAACTATATTTTGTTTTCAGTTACCAAAAGGCAATAGAAGAAATCACTAGGCTAATGGGAGCAGGAATGGCAGAATTTATTTGCAAGGAGGTCTGTTAACGTATATCCATTAAAGTATCCAAGCGTATTCATAGACTCACAGTGCTAATATAAATAAACTATATGATTATTTATACTGATGAAACATTGTTATGGTATTTAATACTGTCATTGCATCATTTTAGCATTTTATAGGATCTGGATGTTTGTCAGGAATATCATTTTGAGTCTTCATGACTTAAGAAGTACACCACATGTAGACTGAGTGCCAATTGCATTTTAATTGCATTCAATTCATGATCAAAGACCACTTTTCATGCCAGCACACCGTTGTAAAAATTATTTGCTGTCACATTTTCATAGTATATAGCCATACATGCGTAAAAGTGATTTTATATCCTGCATTGAGTATAAGGCAGCAAGGAAACCTTTATTCTTTCAGTGAGCATTACTTAGTAGTCCTTGATTCATGGGAAAACAAGGAGAAAATCCATGTGCTGGTTACACCTAAAGTCTCTATATATGTGTTGGTTCAGTATTCCTCTGATGTGAAGTGTCCTTTTTTATTTAGGTTGAAACTGTTGAGGACTATGAAAAGTATTGTCACTATGTAGCTGGGCTAGTTGGTTATGGACTTTCCAGACTCTTCTATGCTGCTGGGACGGAAGATCTGGCTTCAGACAAACTGTCAAATTCAATGGGTCTATTTTTACAGGTATGTTAATTGTTGTCAATGAATCAACTGTGTCATTTTTGCTCCCTCTGTGAAATGGAATTTCTTTTTAAGATTGCGTTGCTAACAATTATTCGTCATCAAATTGCAGAAAACTAATATAATTAGGGACTATTTGGAGGACATAAATGAGATACCGAAGTCTCGCATGTTCTGGCCTCGAGAGATATGGAGTAAATATGCAGATAAGCTTGAGGTACACAAAATATTCAACTTGTTTTTAATGCTATTGAGTAGCTTCACGTATGGCATATATTCTAAGACTAAATTATCACACATCCAGCAATATTTCTTATTTCATGGTATGTGTTATGTGTTCTACCTGTTGGGGCCTGGGGTAGCCTAGTGAACAATAAATAGTCAGATGTTATCTACTTAGTCAACCTTATTATGTAGGTTGAACTTTTTGCTGTAGTAATAAATGTTTTTTTTTTATGTGAAACCAGGATTTGAAATATGTGGAAAATTCTGAAAAAGCAGTACAGTGCTTGAGCGATATGGTGACTAATGCACTAATTCATGCTGAAGATTGCCTTCAGTACATGTCAGCCTTGAAGGATCATGCCATTTTCCGTTTTTGTGCAATACCACAGGTACATAACTTGTTTGACTTTATTTGCTTATTGAGGACCTAATTTTTCAATGCTATTCTGGTGCTCTTCAGAAATCTAGTTCCAGATTGAACACTGTTATTTATAATTTTAACTCAAATCTGCACATAAACCCTCTCTCAAAAAAGTACAATTATATGTGTTTGTAGCTCTGGAAAACAATGTTAAAGTCTGCCAGTATTCATGGAAACTACCTTATAGCTCAGAGTATCCGAAGTTAAAAAAGGTTAACTGTTATAGTGTTATAGCTCAGACAAAGTATACCAAGATTAGCCTTGTCCTTCAAGCATGTACTTGGGGTAATTGGACTAGGTTCTCAAAGCTGTTAAACTATCTTTTTCCTGAAAATACTCAAAACTTTTTGTATTTTAACTACTTAAAGTAGTTACTGCTTGGAATAATAGTTTAGCGTTTATGGTCTTATGGAAAGCCTTTTTCTGAACCATGTTTCATAGCACTCAGTCGAAATATGATATTCTGCTAAGTTGCTCTGTGAGCTTTCTTCTAAAAAAATCTCAGTTGTGGGGAAATCTAGATTGCATTCCTGGTTTTTTTTTATATTGATCAAGAATGATTCTCCATCTATCTTGGTCAATTATTTTATTTTGTTTTGCATGTTATAAACTTTGTTCGCCAGTATATTCTTGAAAGTATTTCCTCCATAGGATACTAAGTGCTATTTCCTCTTTCTAGATAATGGCAATTGGAACATGTGCTCTTTGCTACAATAATGTGCATGTCTTTAGAGGAGTTGTAAAGATGAGACGTGGTAAGCTACTTTTGTAAGACATACTGTACTTCTCTGAGACTTATCTGTCTTTATGTCACAGAAAATGCCTGTGTTCTTGATTATATCACCTTGTCGCACATAAGCTTGATGAAATTTATTTTGGGGTTCTGCAAGTGCTTTGCTTTTGTATGTATATTAGTATATACTACATCCCGAGAGAACATATTATGTTTCCTTGATTTCTTTTGATTACTGCTATGTGATTGGTGTTTGATCACTGAACACTGATGCAATGCATGTTGTGCTTTAGGGAGAAATGTGTGTCTCTATCACAATCTCACACCCCTTATTTATAAGAGGCACAGAAGTGCAATTTGAAACATGCAGGGCACCTACTATTGTTTATGCATCTGTTTTAAATTTTTGGAGAAACATAAGCACCTGAATGGGGATAAAATGCAAACTCCTAGTTTCTGCATCTAATTACTCCCTTTCTTAACATCATGTAATTACCTGACACATTTTTGCTCTTAGGTCTCACGGCACGAATAATTGATGAGACAAACTCAATGTCAGATGTCTATACTGCTTTCTATGAGTTTTCTTCATTGATAGAATCAAAAGGTGCGCTATGAAGTATTGATGATGCAGAACATCCATACCATTTATTTATATAGCATTTATTTGTAGAATACTATGAAATTTGATAGGATGAGGTTGATCCGAATGAACTTAATTGGCTGTTCACTTGCCACTATTTTTTTTGGTTTGTGGGTCAGTAAACCATGACAACTGTGTTCAAAAAAAAAAGAAAATCATGAGAACTTGGCTGAATAAATCGGTCAACCCAACCTGAGCTACTAGCACCACAACAAAATTTATTATATCCATCAATATCATTGTATTGGCATTCTATCATGTTCCGTTGAATCACACAATTAACTACACAAACATCAGTTTAGAAATTGTTCATCGGGTGAGCAGCCTGTTATTATACTACGTCCAGTCAAAATCAGTTTCTGTTTCAGACAGCCCAAATCGACCTGCAATTAGTTATATCTTGCTGTCAGAAATGTCAACAAATCCTGATCAGTGGGGGTATATATGTTAACCAGTTGGCCATTTAGACTACATGTTTAGGTTTCGACCTTGAAATCCTTAATCAAGTTCTTAACTCCCAGTTGCTTCATGCACTGTGATCAACAGAACTCCCAGCTGCTTCTAGTGGATATAGTTTATTTAGAGCAAGTTGCCAGGTCCTGACCACCTTAGTTCCATTCTTCTTGGGGTCAGCCATGGCCTCTATCTAAACTCTAAAAGGCTTCTGGTTGCTGTTCGAAACTTGATATCTGTCTATGTTCCAGATTGATGACAATGATCCAAATGCTGCTCTAACACGGAGACGTGTGGATTCAATAAAGCAAACTTGCAAGTCATCTGGTTTGGTAAAGAGGAGGTATGCCGAATGATATAAGTGTTGCACTTCTCTGTCTGGCATTTTCATCATGGATTCCTGATTGTCTTGATTCTGTAGGGGGTACCATTTGGACAAGTCACCATACAAGCCTATGCTGGTGAGTAAGCATAATCTGTAAATTTATTTTAGCATGCTGCTATATAATTTGTCAATATTCTTTTGTGATTTCCTCAGATCATGATTGTCCTCCTGCTGGTGGCTATTCTTTTCGGCGTACTGTATAACAAGTGATGCTTCTAGCTGGCCTTTTTCTTCCTATGGAGGCTTGAGAGAAACTATACCAATCTGGTATGGCAAATAGTTTCGACAAATTATCACATTGCTTTGAACAACTTCCATTTTTCCCAAGGCTGACTCTGTTGTGTTACTGGTTCTGTGTAGATCCTTTCTGTACTCTGTGGTCTCCAATGGCTGCTGGAAATTCTCAAGTCGATACGGCTGCATGCTACGGCTTCCATAACTCCGTTGCTGATCTCAATTTGTTTGTTCTTGTTTTCTCGTGGGGTGTATGTGTATCGTTTCAAGCTGTTTTAAGTGAGAACATACCCTGACATGCATTCTACGACTACGAACATGTGTTTCTGTTCAGTTTAGCAGTTGTCACACTGTAGTTATGTGTTGTGTAGACGTGTGTTGTTTTCAAAGCTGATGCGTTTCTGTTTACCAGAATTGTGCAGTGGGATTTTTTTTTTTTTCTTTTGCTGCGTTGACCTTGAGCAGTCGCTCTGAACTTTACACCGTCAATGACATGCGAAGATTACCCTTCCTATTTTCTTTCAAAGAGATAATACGCCGCAAGTAATATTCGAAGATTACCCCACCTTTTTTCATAAATAAAAAACGATAATATGCGAAGATATCGTGTATACCAAGTACATATGCATACCTAAAACTGAAGCGCACCCTAACAGTTCTAGAGCAAATATCACAAGTTCTAAAGCAAATAATATACGCTGTATAAACGACGATTGTATATTGCTGGAAAATGTGTACGATAATAAAAAAGAAACGTGCCTAACTAACAAGTATATATACTGTAGAAACATCGGCAATGCCCAACAAACATACAATCCTTCCTTCTCATGAATAATCAATTGCAATGGATGGCATTTCCATTTTTATCAATGGCATAATAATATCAACGAGAGCACCAGAAACTATTAACCAACAACCCAATAATACACATCATCCAAAACTAACATGAGCAACAAAGAACATCCCAACGACCCCACACGGGCAGTAACACTCGGTAACAAATAATAACCCAGCACGGGCAAACAGAGACAGCAATAACCAATAAGCCAATAACCAACCTTCACTAAGGTATATGGGGACTTTCTCCAGCACCATACCAACCACCCTAGGGTTGACTACAAACTCAACATCTGTTTTCGGTTAATGCCAACAGAGCACATCTCAGTTCAGTTCTCGCTTGCCTAGGAATCAGTGTCTAGTCCCACGAACTAGTTGCACCTCCACCGTAGCCGCCGCCATATCCACCACCGCCGCCGCCATAGCCGCCGCCATAACCACCGCCACCATATCCACCGCCGCCGCCACTGTATCCACCTCCTCCGCCTCCTCCCCTGAAGTCCCGGTCACGGCGGAAGTCACGGCCACCAAATCGAGCACCACCTGACCGGCGATTTCTACCACCGCCACCACCGTATGAAGAACGGGCAGCATAGTGCTCAAGCCATGTTGGGACCTCTTGGTTAGCCTCCTTCATTAGATCACATAATGGCCTTGCTAGCGATAGGTTGCCCTCATTGAAAAAAAAAAGGCAGTAGCTAGACCAGATTTCCCGGCTTCGTCCTGTCCTCCCAATACGATGAACATAGTCATCTATATCATTTGGGAGGTCAAAATTGATGACATGAGCAACGTGAGGTATGTCAAGTCCACGAGCAGCCACATCAGTTGCAACTAGTATGGGTGTTGCTCCACTCTTGAAGGACCTCAATGCATGCTCTCTTTCCTGCACAGACAAAGCACAATGATGTTATGGTAAATATCACAGTATTTCATCCTGTGCCATGCAAGCAACTGAATAGACTTCAGAGAGATGTAATAAGACCAAAATGAATGAAAACATTGATTCCATGTGTGGAATGGTATGTTTAAATATCAATTGCATCTGCATGCCTTGAGTATACCAAATCTGACTTATTTTCATAAATGCATTTGGTGTCGATTCAAATAAATATAGCATATCCATTTTTAGCATCTTCCTGTTCATGCAGTAAGAAAAATGCCTACTCTAATTTACCATCTAGAATGAACTGCAACTACAATTGAAGAAAGCAGGTCTGCTGCACCTGTTGTGTTCGGTCACCGTGAATGCTTGTTGCAGGAAAACCATTTTTAAACAGCCAGTCCTCCAGAGCATCAGCTCCTCTCTTTGTCTCCACAAATACCAAAGTAAGAGATTGCTGCAGACATCAGAACAAAAGTTGGTGGAAAATTACTGAGGTAGGGTTAATTATTGTGATCTACTGTAGTGAAATAGAATTCATGGAACAACACTACATCAACAGAAAATCACATCATGTGTTGACAAAAATCTCTAAACATCTATTCCCTCCATTCCAAATTGTAAGACGTTTTGGATTTTCTGGATTTATAGACTTTGCTATGTACTTAGATATACTGTGCAGATACATAACTAAAGCAATGCATCTAGAAAATCTGACACGTATTATAATTTGGTATGGAGGAGTAGTACCTTTCCATGGGTGCCGTTAGCCTTTTTGTGCGTGAAGAAGGTCCATAAGGTAACTTCTTTTGTCTCCCTCAAGAACAAACTCAACCCTCTGAGCAATCAAATCAGTACTGGAACCAACTCTTCCAACAGCAAGGAATATGTAATCAGCAAGGAAATCTGAAGCCAGCCGCTGCAGAACAAATTTATGATATTTTCATTAGCAAATCCAGCGAGCCCTTCGGCAGGCCTTTTTCTTTTTCCACTTCATGCAAGAAAGCCAAAAGAATTTCTGACCATATCATGCGATGTTAAAAAATGCTGATATGGTTGCATTTTTAGCTTACACAGTTCCGTAAAATGGAAATAGGCATCACTACAGTTGCTAGGAATAAATTATGACAAAAAAACTTGATTTCAGGTCCTACCCATTAACTTTGCAACACTGAACATGACATGTCTTCAGGGAATGATAATTTTAACATGCAATAAGTGAGCAAAGTTCCAAGTTCCAACTACCTCAGCAACTAACCCAGATTGCTAGGCATCTAATTCAATAAATAGCAATGGTGTAAACATTATGGAATTTAACATGTGATTGAAGCTAGACGTGTGAATATGGAAGACAAAATACCTGGATTTCTTTTGGAAAAGTAGCACTAAACAGCATAGTCTGCCTCACTCCACGAGGGGGCATATCCATTTGCTCAACAATCTTGCGGATCTGTGGCTCAAAGCCCATATCAAGCATTCGATCAGCTTCATCAAGAGTTAAGTACTTTATCATTTGCAGCGACACTCTGGCTCTCTCCAGCAGATCCATCAAACGGCCAGGAGTTGCCACAAGGATTTCTACACCCCTTTCCAGTTCCCTCAGCTACAATAACAGATCAGTCCACATTTAACATCTATATTGTGCAAAACTTCTCATGCAAATATCACGATGGCCAGCGCCATCCAATTAATTGCTAATAACTTAGAAGATGCGATCTCTTGGAAAGATAACCTAGAAGATGCAACCGCTTCTGAAATGAGTTCACTTATTTACAGCGGTATAGCTTCTAAACTAGCTTTTATAGAAGAAAGTCCATTACAACGATTTGTTAATACTAAGAATGGGCTAAACCCCTGTGTTCTACCATGTATAATTGACAATCTTTTCATTCTAATACTGGATAGATTTAGCAAAGCTGACAAGACAAGGGAACTTGATATGCGAACAAACCAAGCAAAGTCAGAGAGGCCAGCAAAAAATTATGAGACCCATCATGTAACTACCAATGTAAACAAAACTTATATTGCAAAAAATAGGTAAACCTGCTGATGTATTGGTGCTCCACCATATGCAACAACCACCCTCACACCAGTTTGGTATGAAAACTTCCTTGCTTCTTCATGAATCTAAGGTTACATAAAATAAAGAATCAGAAATCACATAAAAATCAACAATAAGAAAAGAAACAAAAAAGGATAACCTGAATGACAACATACTTGCATAGATAGCTCGCGAGTAGGGGATAGTATCGGTGCGAGAGGGCAAGCAGTCCTGGCTCTTTGCCTCTGGGGTGGCCTTGAGTCCCTTGACTTCAAGATCCCACTAATGATAGGGAAACAGAAGGCTGCAGTCTTTCCAGACCCTGTCTGTGCACAAGCCATGAGGTCCCGACCTGCATTGGCGATAGGAATAGCATGTCGCTGTACGGTGTTGGCTTCACATACTTGCAGCGCCGGATATTATCATTCACTGCATCACCCAAATCAATCTCTGCAAAGGTATTGACTGGTGGAGGGACGTCATGGCCACTTGTCTCAACAGGAATATCCTCATAGGCGTCAAAATTGATGCCTGTATTCTCTTGACTCTCGAAATCAACATCTGCAGCCTCAGTGTTGGCAAAGGGTTTGGTTCACGGTCTCTACGATCCAACCCAGGTCGGGAGTTCAACCGCCGCCTCTACCACCACCACCACCCTGGCGAGGACCAACTATGGCGCTACCACCGCCACTACCACCAACAGTAGGGCCTGCCCAACGAGAGCCGCCACCAACAACAGCTGCGTAACCAGAAGGCTGCACAGCAGCAGGCCTTGCGTCAGCTGGTGCAGGAGCTGCAGCAGGCACTGCTTTGTTTTCAGGGAGAGGGCCACCTGAGCGACCACGGAGGTGGGGAGGAACGTACGCGCTGAGGGTGGGGCGTGAGTTATGATGAACAACAGCAGGGGCAGGGGCAGTAGCAGTAACAGTCGCGGGCGCCGATTCCTCGGCGTTCGCAACTGAATCAGCCCATGAAGATCGCATAATTTTGCAGAATGTCTTTGATGAAGTCGCTACCAGTGATCGCTAAAACCTGGAAAAACAGAAATAAAACAAACAGTCAGAATGGGCGGATCCAGCTGGATGCATGGGTATTCGGGTATTCCTGGGAATACCCAATTATTTTGAGGAAAAAATGGGTATATGTTTGACATATGTATGATGGATCCCGTGTATGTTTTCGAAAGATCCCGTGTATGTTTGATACATGGTTTTCAAGTCGTCGCCTAGGCGTCCAAATCCTGGGCGTCCCCATCGCCACGACCAAAATCCAGCAAAGCAAAAAGAGGAGGCGAGGGAGAAGAAAGAGGAAGAGCAGAGGAGGACCAGCAGGGTTTGGGGAAGGCCAAACTCCCATTTCCGCACCATCGGCTCCCATGGCCATGGCAGTCCGATCTGCAAGGGGCCGCATGGGAGAAGGGGAGGGAAGCGGCAGGGAGGACCGGAGGAGAGGTGCCAGCTGCAGATGTCAACGGAGGGGGGGCAGAGAGAGAGAGAGAGGCGGCACCTGATAGAAGCAGAAGCAGCAGCACCAGCACCGGCGGCCCACCAGTTGTTGCCTCGTCGGAGAACGAGAGGGAGCGAAGAGGCGTCACCGGGGTAGGGGAAGTTAGGAGGCTTGTCAATCAAATAGCTAAATAGCTTTAGGTTAGGGTTTCGGTGCTCGCTTCGCACAGCATGAAGGGAAGGGAAGAGAAGGAGTGGGAGTACCTGGTGCGTGCTCGTCGTTGGAGAAGAGACCCAAAAACCTCAGCACCTGGCTTAGGGCGGCGGCGGCGCGCGGCGGCGGCGGTCCACCAGTCGTCGGAGAGCGAGAGGGGCGAGAGAGAGAACGAGGGACGCAGAATATCCCGACGGAAGGGGGACTGCAGCTTATGCAGCGACGGCGTTAAAAAAAGCGCACCAGCACGGGCTTTATTCAGTTCTGGGCCGTTTTTTCTCTCGAAATTTCTGTTTTCTTCGATTTCCCTTTGCAAATTTCGAGTGAGTGGGTGTTTGGCACGGGCTCCTCCGGCGCCAAACAGGCGATCTCTCGAATTGGAGATTGACCGTCAAAACAAAATCCATGTTTATATATATTTGCCTAAACACTTTTGGGTTTTTTTCTCCTTCCATGTGAGAGCTTGCTCAAATTGTATTGATCAATCATCCTTTATCCATCTACAACCTTGCTCTTCATCTTTGGGACCTAATGTAGTTTAATTACACACTTAACAAAAGGTTGTTGTCTCAACTATCAGAACCAAACATAAGGCTTTCACATGTGCACATCTCTACTATAATGTATACCGGTTGAGCCACGAAATCAGCCGGCCCACAAAAGCGTCGATGATTGTAGATTTAGGATCCGAAGTTTGATGCTGAGGTCGGACGTCCTCACCCGCGTCAACGCTCTACAAACGCCGCGAGTTCGAATCCCAGCCTCGACAAAAACAAAATGAATCTCTAAATTCGCCGGTTTCCACGAGAAGAAATAAAATAGGGTCCTCCTCTACCCCGCGCGTCCCGCAACTCCTTCCGGTTAGGGTTCATCGCCGCCACCTAGCCAGATCTTCCTTCTCTCCCCACGCCGCCAGACAGCCGGGCGCGGACGCTGGCCGCTATGGAGCCGGCTGCGGGGACGAGGGTCTGTGTTGGCCATGCCGGCGTAGATGCGCGAGGCGGCGACCCAGCGTCGCCTCAGGACGCTAGGAGCCACCATTGCATCCGGATGCCGGCGACCCAGCGTCGCAGCTGCTCTTGACCGACAAGATCCTAGGTGAGCTCTTCCTCCGCCTCGACTCGGTGGACGACCTCGCCCGCGCATCCATTTGTTCTCATTCAATCTAGAGGTCGGGGGACGCGAGCAGCTGCAAAACCATCTGTACTCGAGTCAATCCTGAGGCCATATGTGTGGATCAGGTATCTGCTGCTGCTGCGCTCCAGCAAGGACTGATGTGCGGTTCTGCTGTAGGCTCTGAACCCCTCCGATCTGGTGCGCAGCGGATTAGGCTCCGATGGGGAAGTCTCCAGCGAAGTGGATCGAGTCCATGCTCTTCGGGAAGAAGAAGTCGTCGTCGAGGTCCAAGTCCAAGGCCAGGGATTTACTGGTGCATTCTTTTCTTCTTTGGTAGTTTCAGAATGTTGTTACGATTTTATTTTCTAAGTGTACCTCAAGTACAGCTAAGGAGTAGGGAGCTGCAAAAACCGTTTTGTGCTCAGTCAACTCAATCCCCAGGTCATATGTGTGGATTAGGTGTTGATTTCCTTTGATTAACATTACGGCCATCGGTTCGCCTGTCGCTGCATAGGAGATTTATCTGAATGAATGCCACTTATTACAACAGGATAGCAAACAAGCGATATGTTATTTTTCTGAGATGTTATCCCGTTAATGAGTTCTTATTGTGCTGAAGTTGACTATATGCAAATAATGATATGCCCTTTCTTTTTTGTCACACGGTTTTCAGTATTACTGATTAGCCCATTTAGCTGACATTGTCTATATTTTTAATGATATGCAAATAATGATATGCTCCTGATAATGATCTTATTTGTTCCAGTGGCTATTGTTAGATATTATTAATCTTGGAACAAGAAGAAGAAGAAGAAGCCTTTTCAGTGGGTCAAGTTGGATAGTATCAAAATTGTAAATGTAAGGCGTCAGGACAATTTGTATTGAACTAAGGTGCTTTTAGACGGTTGAGATGTTCCTGACCCTAAACACTTTCGGAAGAGTCGAGGGGCGACATCTCGGATGGTATCAAATAGATGCGGTCACTCACCATATCTACAAAGGCCCTGGTATGCTCGCCTTGGTTTACAATTCATAGTAAACAAGTCGTCAACTTGGAGTTTGCATAATAATTACTGGATAAAATGCTGAATGTATCGAGGGGGTTGATGAGCATCGGTTCAGAATTTTTTATCCTTCTTACCTCGATGGCGAGGCGAGCACATTCAGCAATCTTCAGGGGATACTTGAAGTATGTAGTTACATCCACTATCCCCGGGTTGGCGAGGCTAGAGGCGCTTACAACAGTGGCCACCACCTTGTAATTGATGCATTTGTGTTCAGCTTCTGGTAATAAGCCAAGAGTTTCTTTTTTCCTATGCTCAACAACTGAACTTACCATCTGAAGAAGTATCTATTGACTATCAACTGGTAATGCTTTAGGGTATCTGGATCAGCTTGGAATGGCATCAAAGTACGACACAAAAAGCTTACTGTAGACGGACCTTAGTTGGAGGGAACTATGGCCTGCTCAACACAACTACATTTGAACCGAACCCTGACTATTACAGGTAGACTAGACATACATAAGTTTCTTTTTTTCCCCAAAGCTTCCATGATTGATAAGAGAGAAATTGTGTTACAAAACAATGTGCCAATCATAATCTAGCATCTTTTTCTTCTTTCGCTGTAGTGCTTTACTATGGCATCGCCTCATGGAAAGCAATGATGTTATGGTAAGCAATGCATGCCCTCAAATTGCCTCGCCCCATCTCTCTGTACTTTTCCTCCAAATTGCCTCGCCCCATCTCTACGTACTTTTGTGCTTTTGGAAATGTATTAAAGGTTATTAGTACAATGATCGAAATCGCAATGTCAATTGTAAAGCGGGTCTTAAGCGGATCTGCGGATCCTCAAGGCCGGCCTCGGCGCCATCGGTAATACCACCATCATAACATGTTCAAGCTCGGCGATATCTTCACCACCATCCCTACCATCGGTGAGCCACACACCTCTTGCCTTTCTCATGTTTCAATCATGTTCGATTTGGTTGTGAAGAGTGCCCTCGTTTGTATTTCTCTATTGCGAATGGATTGATGTGTAAGCGATGGATCTAGAGGATCGTGATCTATCGGTCGATTGGTTGGGGATAAATGATCTCATTTGTCGAATAAGATTACATCAGCATCGTAATATACAACTTATTTGCCTACATATTTGGGTTGATGGAACAAAATGCATTTAATATTAGCCTAGAGAACACAATCTATTGCCATCTAATTTTTACGTCAGATTAGGTGGACACAAAAAATCCCAACATGTTAACTTTCGAATAGATACTTATTGTGTACCTTGCAATTAACTCCATTTGGTTCTAATCACTTCAATCATAGGCGCCTTGCAATTAAGTAAACTTTTAGGAAGCTTTTTTTTTTTTAAAATGGCAGTTTCAACGTTCTAATAACTACATTTGGTTCCAGGATTGGGTACCCATGCTGATATGGGTTAGACCGCTGTTCTAAATGGATGCTGCCCACGAGTTGCATGTATTATGTGGAAACACCATATCACACATGTCATCTATATTTCAGGATGGGGACATGTAACTGAAGTTTTACCATTTGGATGTCTTCAATCATTTGTAGTGACTAGCCAAAATATTCGATGTATATGTCTGGCTTTCATTTATAGATGGACTATGTTCAGCAACGCAATTATCTTAACAAAACATATACGACCATCCAAAAAATGGTGTGGTTGATTTCTTGTGAATCCCTAAAATATCACCGTAAGCGTTAGCAGCGGGCATTATACTAGTTACTCAATAACAAAGTGTCTAGTGAGCTCGGAAACCCATCAAAATATTTTTAGTGAGGTTAGTGCAGCATCATAGGATCGCAGCCAGCTAAAAACCTTCTGTAAAGGCACCACTAGAGTTTTTTTGGTAGTGCATTTCAGTTGAGTGGAGTTATATTATAACTATCATTTTTGGGGTGATCCCTATATGCCCCTCTCGACTCGTGTTGTTTGGCTCACTTTACATTCATACGTTGTAGTTACAACATTTGGCATCGAAGAGAGTTTTTGGGCTATTGGGTGACTGTGATTTGCTTACCGAAGATTAAGGCCTCCATTAATGCTTAGGGTAGCAAGCGTGCATCTACTTTTCTCATCTCATCGGGCTTCTTGCCTAGGTCAAATGAGAGTTTGTGGCTACTACTCTTGTTAATCGAGTATCACTGTTCCCTCCGTTCTAAATTGTAGTTCACTTTGGCATTTCTAGATAAATTGAATTTGCTATGCACCTAGTTATACGCTATGTCTAGATACATAGCACAAGAAATGAATCAAAAAAGTCAAAGTGAACTACAATTTAGAATGGAAAAAGTACATGTCTCGATGGTCTCAAGGATCTTGTGAAGGGTCGAGATGGGGACTAGAGGGGGTGAATAGTCCCTTTTAAAAACTAATCCTTAGGCTACTTAGAAACAAATGCGAATTAAACTTATCGGTCTAGCCAAGACTTCACCCCTCTAACTAAGACTCTAAATCACCTCACAAAAGATCCTACACAAGAAGGTGAGGTGACAAGCCTAGCTTGAGCTCTAATCAATTCTAATGCAAGGTCACACAAACCTAAGCACTAATACTTTAAGCACAAGAGAGCTCCTACACAATTCTAGTAAGCGCAAGCACAAAGCCCCCTAAGCTCACTAAGTGCACAATGGACAAGGCAACACACGCCTAACCCAAAGGCTCAAATTACCTAACTACACAAGCTAAGCAAATGTAACACCCCGGTGTTACTTACCGATTAAGCCATGGTTTGGACAAAAATAAGCTTCTTTTATGCTTGATCACGTTGTCGGTCGAAGAGCCAGCGAAAAGAATCAAAATCCGGGGAGTTGCCCTCTTTGCCGGAAACCCTAAACCCTAACTTTTCTTTACCCCTTTTTTGTTTATTTCAAAATCTAAGCAAAATTTGGCAAAACTTCCAAAAGCTACTTTGAAGATCTTGTTTTGTTGCACAAAAGATATGTACAAAGTTTTTTTTCAAGTTTTTGAGTAATTTTAAAAGTAATTTTGAATTCAAATTTATCCTTTTGACCCCATTTCAAAAGTCATATTTAAGCGCGAATTTAAAAATCTTCCAATTGTGAAAATTGTAGATCTTGAAATTTTAAGTCAAGTTGCTTTTTGGAGTTTTTGAGTTTAGTTCAAAATTTTGTAATTTGCAAAATTTCGAAAGTTAGGGTTGGGGGCTTCTGATAACGCAGACGGGGGTACCCTCTGCTCACGCCCATCTTGGTGCCACGGTGGCGCCGCCGCCGCCGTTCGCGGATTCCGGCGTCTTAGATGCTGTTATTTGCGGTTGGCCGGGGATTCGTGAAGCTCCTCGCCACCTCACCACCCTATCGTTCCCTTTTTAAACCGGCCGCCGTCGGTTTTCTTCTTTCGAGCGACCACCATCGCCGGTCACCTTGCTCCGCCGCCTCGTCTTGCGTCGCCGTCGAGCTCCACCCAATAAATTGGCCGCGCCTTTAGCTCCGTCTCGTCGTTGCGCATCCGTTGAGCCCGTGCGCCAAGACCCTCGGGCGTGAGTCGCCGTCCGCGCCGCCATCTTCTTCGCCGCCGGTAGGCGCCCGCCGGGGAGTTGCCTCGCCGTCGCCCAGTTCGACTTCGGTGAGCCTCGTGCCAAGCCATCTTGACCTTTTAGCTTTGCCTCGTTGCCGCATCGTGGTCGGCGGCCGCTTTGCGGCCGTAGCGGCTGACGCCGGCCGCCACCGTTGCTCTACACGGAGTTCGCCGCCGCGCCGTTGTTCCGCCCGTCGATCGACCTCGTCTCGCCCCGCCGTAACCGCCGCGAGCCCCAGAGTCGCGGTGAGCCTCTTTGCTTTACTGTGTCGACGGATTCGTCGATTCACACAGATCGTAGGAACGTCGATCCACGCCGGCGACTTCGCCATGCCATCCGCCGCAACCGCACGTCCAGTTAAAGGCCGGTTCGGGTTTGTTTAAGTGAGAAGCGATCGTGCCGGGAGTCTTGGTGATGTCGTGCTCGCCGGTCGCCGGAGAGCGCTTCGGTGAGCTCCTCCATCGCCGCCGATCGCGCCCGCGTCGCGCCATGCTCGCCGTCGGTGGTAATGCCCCGGTGCCTTAGGTGTAGGGTTTTGGGTGTCGGCGTCTGTATACACATCGAGTCGGGCATGTAGGTGCCAACCGCGTCATAGGAAACCACACCGCCGGCGAGTTCTCCACGGTCCAAGCTGCCGCCGTGGCGTGGTCAGGATGAGGTTTCTTCTTTGGTAAACTATGTCGTCTTGGGCAGGCTATGCTATCTGGGTGGGCATATAGGAGACGAATCGGCCCAATGGCCGTTTTCTTTTAAGTTTTGTTTTATCTTTTTCTTTATGATTGAATAGTGTAATGGGTTTTGTAATATTCATAGAAATTCGAAAATAACTTCAAAAATCACGAAAATTTTTGTAGAACCTTCTTATGAGTATATCTACTCATAAAAATTTTTTGAAACCTTGATTTTTGAGTAGTTCTTGCATGATTTAAAAATACAATCTTTAATTGAAAAATGCATCTTCCATGATTTTTAGAAAATAAAATATATTTCCAAAATTCATGAAAATTTATTTAGTGCCATTTTATGCTATGATCTATCTCGTACAAAAGTTTGAGATCATTTTGGCAAAGTTTATGTATTTGTTATTTCATGCTCTATTATTTCATGTGGTTTATAATTTGTTTAGTATCAAATAATTTAAGTTTTTTTGTGTGACTTTTGGGTTGTTTTGTGAATCTTGGGTCATATCATAATCAAATGGTCCTTGAGAACTCCTTAGGCAATGGTGATGATATCTTGTAAAGTAGTTCAACAAATTGGTTTTGTTGGGTTTGCAACTTTATCGTGAAGGAAAAGTTGTACTCAAGTGTTTATCATTTCATGCATCCATGAAGCATCATATTTATACTTCATCATGCTAAAGCATGCATCATCATCGTGTAGAGTATACGAGAGTAAGATGGTTCATGATGGTCGAGCTCGAAGAAGATCCATCCACCCGATGATATCGAGGTCAACTAGGACTCGGGTGATCTCGTTAAGGAATCTAACTTTTCCCTGCAACACAGGCAAGCCCCGGTTACATTAAACCCTTCCTTGATGTTTTAAAAGCTTTATATCACTTTTATCTATGCTTTGTTGCATTAAGTAATTAGGAGTTGAGTGATAACCTAATTCTTTGCATTCCCATCCTTGTTTATTTCAATACCATCCTTGATAACTTTGTTTCATTTCGAAAATGCTTAGTGATGCTTAGCCCTCGCTTAATTAGTTAAACTTTTTCATCAAAATGTTTTATTTGAGAAGATAATTTTGTTTTTGGAAAAGAAAGAGAAGTAGTGATGAATTTGAGATCGGACGGGGCGTAGGTTGAAAGCGGCCGGGATACCTAGGCGTGCTTGTCCCGTGTTGGTCGTGTAAGGACCGTCCCGTTGTTTGGATTGTTAAGTTCGGGACTTTTTAAACGCAAAAATGCGCTGAGGCCTTACGGCAAAGGCACGGCCGCTGGTTGTCACCCCGGTCGGTCGACCCTAACTAACCACATACTCCGGAAGCGGGATCTCGGTGGAGCCAAAGCGGGAATGGCAACCACGCCTTTGGGAGTGGAGAGATGGCGGGGTAGCGTGTACCCACCCTCTTGGTCAAACCGTCATTAGGGCCGGGGTAGGGAGGTGGAGATCGTGTGCTCTCGGGTGGCGCTTGGGGCCTCGTTCCCGTTTTGGACAAATCACGAAAGAAGGTTGATATATGCAAGCTTAAGTGCTACATATGTCGTGTGGTTAGGGATCCCCAATTTGGGTATAATCGGTTCATGAATCGCCGATTTGCTTTCGGTTATGGAGACCCGTTCTTACGCCCATTCATCGTAGTAAATGATGGAATTTGTTTTTGAGTAAAGAGAGTTGGAATAAGAAAATATGTTTGCTCTAGAATAGGATAACCTAGAGTATATGAGCTACTAATCTGAATTAAAAATATTGAAAGTAAGGATTCACTTACATTAAGCTTTTCTACAAAAGAGTCCTTGATTCTTGCTAAAGCCTTACCTTGACTCCTAAGACAAAGCATTCACGAGTCTTCTCCTCTTTTTCTTTAGTCGGGTAAGTTTTGTTGAGTACTCCCTACTCGGGGTTTGTTAACCCTTGTTGCGGATGTTGACTCGTCTTTGTTAACCAAGGTTATGTCGATTGGGCAAGACATGATCGGTTGTCTTCTAGTCTACTCGGCTTCCGCAAATTAATTAAGTTAAGTTTACTCAAATGTAAGCATTACTCACATTTTATAAAATTAATGTTATTATTCTTCCGTACTCGATCTATATTTTTGTAACAAATGTTGTAATATTGTAGCTACTCCTTTGTTGATCTGGTATGAGTGGTGTGTCGGGGTTTCAGATGACACTTTCGGCGAACTTCTTAAGTTATTGGGTGCATGCGCTTCTTTGTCGAAGGTTTTGGGACAATGACAGTGTGCGGTGGGCCCGTAATTAGGAGATTACATTCTGAGAATGGTATCGAGCTCATACTTAGGACCGGCTACAATATTATTTTTTGAAAACTTCCAAATGATTTTGTAATCTAAAAGTTTTTTGAAAGTAACAACTTAAAAATGATCTTCTTTCTTTCCTTATGCTTCTTTGGAAGCTTTCATGAAGATTTTTCCGACGAGTCAAGTAAAAGATTTCAAGAAGTTTCATGTCATCTTTTGAAGAACAATTTGGGGAGTCAACTTCACCGGCAATGTTACGCTAAGTGCTTTTAACATTTCGTTGGTGCGAGAAGATAGTATATAAAGTAAAGCCCTATAATCTACTAACATCTAGCATAATGAAGGCGAGTACTCCTAACGTTGTGAAGGCGTATAGGGGACGAGCATGCATCATATCATCCATATAATGTTGATTTTCCTCCTTTTATTTGGACAACTATTCTTCTTTATATAGTTGTTTGTCCTAAATTTCGTCTTATACCGGGTTTTTGGTTAATGGATCGCCATTTGATAATCTTTGCTTCATAAGTTCCTAATCTTTGGGAGCTTGTACCTTGCCTTGTTAACTCTATGTAAAAGCATAAGATTATTCCTTGATTTCTCAATTCATGCATGTGACGAGTTTCAATTCTTTAAACCTCGACACATGTCAATCCTTCCTATTGATAGTGGACATGTGTTGGTTGAGAGTTACAATAGTTGTGTCCTATAGTGGAACCATGATCCGTGACCGTGAAAAAGCGTCGAAACACAGGGTCTCCTATGGATCGCGACCATAAGGAAATTGCTTGGGGCGCCGCTATGTCGGGGTCTATGGTCATGATTCACTATAGTCCACAATTAATGTACTTTCTCCTTCCTTGTAAAAAACAAAATTCACATCCATAATTCTTTGAAATTTCGAAAACCATCTTGATTGCAACCATCTCTTGATTAAATTTTGCAATCAAGATATCAATTTGTTTTGTTCCAAAAATTTCTTGCAAGTCCATATGCTTGCCATTTTTTTTCTAGCCCGTTATTAGTCCCACGGATTTGTCACCTTGAAATTCGAAAATTAGATTTCTTTTAAGGGGAAAGATCTTCATATTCGGTTATTCATGATCATCTTGTTGCATTATAAGTAGATATCATTGCATTGCATATGTTGATTTTAGCATTTATATAGTGCACATGAGATGTTTCAAATGTTTTATGAAATGAGGTTTTTGTTTTTGATAGAGAGTTTGGTAAATTTTTGTGAATTTATTAGATGTTTAATAAGTTAGTTTTCATGAATGAATTTTATCAATGTTGGGTGTTGTTTGTGTTCTATTGCTAGTGCATTGTGTAATTTTGGATGAACCTAGTCCGGCTAGGATGTTATATGTAAGTTTTTGCCACGACTTGTGTTTAGCCATGTGGAATCAAGCCAAGTTTTTGTTGGGTCTCTTAGGCGACTCTTACCATGCACATCTCTCTTTGATCTTGATAACTCCTTGGTTTTACGCCTAGAATCTTGGTTGATTATTTCCAAACTCTTCTATCCAAACTCTTCTAGTATTATATCCTTGGCTTTGATCTTGAACCACCTCCATAGTGACTCTACGCCTTGGAACTCCTTTGTTTGCTATCCTTCTTTTGTAAACCCTTGGTCACCACTAATTTTTATCATATGGATTCTCTCGTGGTTGTGGTTTTGGTGTGGTATTATGATTAATGATTTCTAATCATAATCCATTACAAAACTACACTAAGCATTCCCTTGCCGTGAATTTCCTTGGTTCTTTATCTATATTCTATCCAAGGACTCGTATATCGGATCGGTTGCTTTTGTGAGTTTTCTTCCGAAGGTTACAAGAAAGGTGACTCTTGAAGAGCAAGTCAGCGACATCAACATTAACGAGACTACAAGAAGTGGTAGATAAGGGACTACCTTAACGATTTGAGTGTAACGTTGACGGTTGTCAAGCAACTTATGTCGTCACTATTGGATCAAGAGGACATGAAAGATTGGAAAGTTGTCATTTTCGATAAGTTCTATGCTCTTTGTCTTTGGCATTTGATTAGGACTTACCAAGCTATAATCATGTCCAATATTTACGTGATATTGCAAAGAGCATATGGATTATTGATTCGACTTCAAATTTTTCTTTGCCCTGTTGAGGTTAGGATCACTATGGCATTCTATTGGCGCCACATGTCTTACGAGCGTCGTGAGCATCCACGGTCCCTCGCGCCGCTTACGTGTTGCGATCTTCTTTGTGCCCACACTCACTCCGTCGGGTCACGTCTTCTTTTGCATCACGCTCTCTCTTTCTTCCTCTTCCTTCGTGCGCCATGTTTGCCCGCAGCCCTCGCCCTTGTACCGTACCGGACCCCTCCATGGCCTCGGTCCTTTGCTTGCCTCCACATCGCGAGAATCCCTGTCACCCTAAGCTTGAGCACAGAGCGCACCATAGGCGGTGGCCGCTCCACCCGTGAACTGCTTTTGACCCTCCTCTCTCTCTCGGCTTCCTCTTCCTCGGTGCGCTGCAGCATCTCTATCTGCTCCTCTGCGATATAAGACGCAACCTGGGTACCTTGCCGTCACTTCCATCTCTCCAAAGCCCATTGCAAATCTCCTCTAAGAACCCGCAGTCGATTTCCTCCTCCTAGGTGAAGCGGTCTAGCTCAAGGAGAAACCGAGCCGTAAAAGAAGGCGTGAAATCGGTCTTTTGCAAGATCAAGCTCTTACTCGCGATTCGGATCGCCCGTCAAAGGGTACTACGCATCTCGTTGAAGAAGAACTCAGTTTTTCATCCTAGAAGGTCGAGTCTACATCCGGTTAGCTTATGGCCCTAGGATTTATTACGTGCCTTCTTGACATGTTGTGCCTCCTCGATCACAATACGTTTACGGATACGTTGGGGTCCTTTAGCGTTTTGGTCGCTTATTTTCTTGGTGTTCCTTCTTTGTCCTCGTCTGTCTAAGTTTCGGGTAAGGCTTTTGCTATGTAATAGATGTGTCACTAGACCCAGGAAGTAATCTTTGTACCATCTTTGTATCACCAATGGTTTTATCATCTTCTATCGTGTGGGCAAGTTCTATCATCTTGGTGCAGTTTTAAAGCTATGGAAATCTCTCGCCGCTTTCTTGGAAGTTCGGATTCGAATCTCGGGGACGAGATACGATAAGGGGAAAATTTGTAACACCTCGGGTGTTACTTACCGGTTAAAGCCATGGTTTGGACAAAAATAAGCTTCTTTTATGCTTGATCACGTTGTCGGTCGAAGAGGCGAAAAGAATTAAAATCAGGGAGTTGCCCCTCTTTGTCGGAAACCCTAAACCCTAACTTTTCTTTACCCCTTTTTGTTTATTTCAAAATCTAAGCAAAATTTGGCAAAACTTCCAAAAGCTACTTTGAAGATCTTGTTTTGTTGCACAAAAGATATGTACAAAGTTTTTCAAGTTTTTGAGTAATTTTAAAAGTAATTTTGAATTCAAATTTATCCCTTTTTGACCCCATTTCAAAAAGTCATATTTAGAGGGGAATTTGAAAATCTTTCAATTGTAAAAATTGTAGATCTTAAAATTTTAAGTCAAGTTGCTTTTTGGAGTTTCTCGAGTTTAGTTCAAAATTTTGGGTAATTTGCAAAATTCGAAAGTTAGGGTTGGGGGCTGATAACCGCCGCGGGGTACCCTCTGCTCACGCCCATCTTGCTGCCGGTAGGCGTCGCCCGTGGCCGTTCTCGCGGATTCCGTGCGTCTCGGTCGGCCGAAAGTGGGCGGGTTCAGTGAAGCTCCCACGCCACCTCACCACCTCGTCAGTTCCTTTTTAAAACCGGCCGGTCGTCGGTTTTCTTCTTTTTCGAACGACCATCGTCGCGGTCACCTTGCTCTCCCGCCTCAAATGCCGTCGCCAGTCGAGCTCCACCAATAAAATTTGGCGCCTTTAGCTCGAATCTCGTCGTTGCGCGATCAGTTGAGCCCCGCGTCCAAGACCCTCCCTGGCGTGAGTCGCCGATCACGCCACCATCTTCTTCGCCCGCCGGCCGAGGCGCGCCGAAGCGGTTGCCTCGCCGTCGTCGGCTTTCGACTCGGTGAGCCTCGTGTGTAAACCATCTTGACCTTTAAGCTTTGCCTCGTTGCCCTTATCGTGGTCGGCTTGGCCAGTTTTCGCGGTGTGGCCGGAACACTGCCGTTCTCGGGAGTTCGTCGCCGCCGCCCATTGTTCCAGCTGCCGACGCCTCGGTCGCCCCCGTCGTAACCAACGCGAGCCCAGTCGTGGTGGCCGCCGCTTTTACTGTGTCGACCGATTCGTCGATTCAGTATTTTCGGCCGGAACGTCGATCCACGCCGCCACTCGCCATGCCATCCGGCCGTAGGAAGCGCGTCCTGGTCGGGCGGTTGGGTTTGTTGTTTAAGTGAGGGAAGCGATCGGTGGAGGTGCCGAAGGTGATGTCGTGCTCGCCGTCGCCGGGGGGAGCTCCGGTGAGCTCCTCCATCGGCGACCGCGCCCGTGCCGCCATGTTCGTCTGGTAATGCCCCGTGCCTTAGGTGTAGGGTTTGGGTGTCGGCGTGCCGGCGACATCGAGTCGGGCATGTAGGTGCCAACCGCGTCGCCGGCTCCACACCCGGCGAGTTCTCACCGGTCAACGCAGCCTACGGCGTGGTGTGTAGGTATTTGGGGGGCCGGCTGTATCGTCTTTGGGCCGCCCTGCTATGCATTTGGGCCGCTTAGGGCCCGAATCGGCCCAATGGCCGTTTCTTTTTAAGTTTTGTTTTATCTTTTTCTTTATGATTGAATAGTGTCCGGTTTTGTAATATTCATAGAAATTCGAAAATAACTTCAAAAATCCACGAAAATTTTTGTAGAACCTTCTTATGAGTATATCTACTCATAAAAATTTTGAAACCTTGATTTTGAGTAGTTCTTGCATGATTTAAAAATACAATCTTTAATTGAAAAATGCATCTTCCATGATTTTTAGAAAATAAAATATATTTCCAAAATTCATGAAAATTTATTTAGTGCCATTTTATGCTATGATCTATCTGTATAAAAAGTTTGAGATCATTTTGGCAAAGTTTATGTATTTGTTATTTCATGCTCTATTATTTCATGTGGTTTATAATTTGTTTAGTATCAAATAATTTAAGTTTTTGTGTGACTTTTGGGTTGTTTTGTGAATCTTGGGTCATATCATAATCAAATGGTTCTTGAGAACTTCTTAGGCAATGGTGATGATATCTTGTAGAGTAGTTTAACAAGTTGGTTTTGTTGGGTTGCAACTTTATCGTGAAGAAAAGTTGTACTCAAGTGTTTATCATTTCATGCATCCATGAAGCATCATATTTATACTTTATCATGCTAAAGCATGCATCATCATCTACGTGTAGAGTATACGAGTAAGATGGTTCATGATGGTCGAGCTTCGAAGAAGATCCATCCACCGATGATATCGAGGTCAACTAGGACTTCGGGTGATCTCGTTAAGGAATCTAACTTTTCCCGCAACACGAGGCAAGCCCGGTTACATTAAACCCTTCCTTGATGTTTTAAAAGCTTTATATCACTTTTATCTATGCTTTGTTGCATTAAGTAATTAGGAGTTAGTGATAACCTAATTCGCATTCCCATCCTTGTTTATTTCAATACCATCCTTGATAACTTTGTTTCATTTGAAAATGCTTAGTGATGCTTAGCCACGCTTAATTAGTTAAGCTTTTTCATCAAAATGTTTTATTTGAGAAGATGGTTTTGTTTTGGAAAAGAAAGAGAAGTAGTGATGAATTTGAGATCGGACGGGACGTGGGTTGAAAGCCGGCGGGATACCTAGGCTTGTGCTTGTCCCGTGTTGGTCGTGTAAGGGCCGTCCGTTGTTTGGATTGTTAAGTTCGGGACTTTTTGAGCATAAATGCGCTGAGGCCTTACGGCAAAACGCACGGTACACAGTTGTCACCCCGGTCGGTCGACCTAACTAACCACATACTCCGGTAAGCGGGATCTCGGTGGAGCCAAATTGGGAATGGCAACCACGCCTTTGGGAGTGGAGAGATGGCGGGAGTAAGCGTGTACTGATTACGGTTTATTCATAATATCTGTTCAAATTCTTGGCCAGGAAAGATCGTGTCACTCGTAGAAAAACCACCAAATGGTATAAGATCAATGGAATCAACATTCGAAGAAGAAGCTACATGGGAGTCGGAGGAATATGCGCAAGGGCACTTCGAATTTCTTGCTTCTATCTAGGTTACAATCCTCTCCACGAGAGTTATAGTTTATCTCTTTAAACTCTTATAGCCTATATTAGGTAAAACCCTACGTTTTTGTGAACTAGTTTGAGATGTGTTTGCTTGACACATTTCCTTTCCGTTACTTAACTTGAGTTTTAAATCTCGGGACGAGATTTCTTTTTAGGGAAAAGGCTGTAACACCCCGGTGTTAATCAAATAAAATTTTGCCATGTCATCATGATCATCATAAAGCATGCATGATTAGCAAATTTGAAATGCATTGAATTAAAATTGAGTTTATATTTTAGAGAATGTTTGTGCTTAAGAAAATTTAGAGTGATTTAATTTTTAATTTATGTTTTTAATCTAAGTGTGTTGTTGGAATGATGGTTGGATAGTATAGGTTGGGAATCAAATTGGATCAAATTCAAGTTTGAATTGAGCTTTGAAAAACCCTAATTCCATTCTCTCTTTTACCCCTTTCTCCATAATTCAAAATCTAAGCAAAATTTGCAAAAAAACTTTCAAAAGCCAAGTTGTAGATCTTGTTTTGATGTACAAAAGAGGTGTACAAAAGTTTTTGAAGTTTTTGAATAAATTTGAAAGTAATTTTGAATTCAAAATTGTCCCTTTTTACTCCATTTCAAAAGTCATATTTAGAGGCGAATTTAAAAATCTTCCAATTGTGAAAATTGTATATCTTGAAAAATTAGGCTAAGTCACTTTTTGGAGTTTTTCAAGTTCAGTTCAAATTTGGGGAGAATTTGATGAATTTGAGAAAAGGTTAGGTTTGGATGCTTTCTGATATAGCGAGGGGATTTCCCTGTTTCCCTCCATCTTGGATTTGCCGGCCGGCGCCATGCGGCCGCCTCGAGCCTTCGGCCGCCCTCGTAGCGTCACCGGCTACGGCCATCTTCGCGGCGTCTTCCTCCATCGTCCATCCATTCCTTGCTCTATAAAGCCTTGGCCGCCGTCGTCTTCTTCCTTTTTCTTCTTCGGGGCGCGCGTCGGTCACCTCCATCCGCCGCCTTGTCTTGCGTCGTCGTCGAACTCCGACCACCCAAATTGACTCTACCACCCAGATTCGCAACTCATTTTGCGGTTCGATTGAGCTAACTTCGTGCCTGCCTCATAGCGGGGACACGCTCGTCTTTCACCTTCTTCTCCACGGACGGCGGCGGCCGGCGCCGTGATTCATCCGTCGTCGCCGGTTGCTCGGTGAGCCCGAGGAAAACAATCTAGTGCTTTTGAACCATCGTGAGGCCGTGGTCGTGGCGACTTCGTTCGTTTTAGCGGCGGAGGTCGGAACGAACAGCGCGGGCGTCATCGTTGCCAGGGAACACCGCGCCCGCCCTTTGCCGCCGTCGGCGATCACCCTCGCCTCGTCTCCGTCAAACCATCGTGCGCGCCATCGTCGTCGGGGTGAGCTTGTAGTCATGCTCGTGTCGACCGTTTTTCGGTTTCGCCTGTATCAGTCACCGGGCAGCCGGATCTTGCGGCGAGCTCGGCGTTGCCGCTCGCCTTGGCAGCGTAACCGCGTCGCGTGAGGTCGTTTAGGTTCATAGCGAGGGCTCGGGTTCGCCGATGGTCTGCGAGTCGCCCGGTGTCCTCGCCGTCGACGGAGAAAACCCCCGTTGGCCCGTTCTGTCGTCGTAGCGCCCGCCGTGGTGCGCCATGGCCGTCGGTATGGTTCTTGCGCCGTGCCCTAGGTCTCGGTTTACGGGTGCCATGGTCCAGTCGTCGAGTCGAGAGGGGGCAAGTCAGCGTCGCCCGGTGAGGTCACCGCCCCGTGACTCTCGCCGATCAACCGCCCGTGCTTGCCGCTTGTCGTAGAGGAGGGCGGCTGGGCGGGCCACTACCGTGCGGCGGTGGGCGCACGATACCGTGCCACATCACGTGGTGTTGGGCTGGCCGGTCCGGTGGTCGGTTTTCTTTTAAAATTTGATTTATCAATTTCCTTTATTATGAATAGTCTTTGATTCTTTCAAAATTCATAGAAATTTGAAAATAGCTCCTTTAATTACGAAAATTTTTGTAGAACCTTCTTAGGAGTATATCTACCCATGAAAAATTTGAAACTTTGATTTTGAGTAGTTCTTGCATGATTTAAAAATACAATCTTTAATTGAAAAATGCATCTTCCATGATTTTTAGAAAATAAAATATTTATGCAAAAATCATGAAAATTTATTTGGTCTTGTTTTTATGCTATGATCTATTTGTACAAAAGTTTGGAGTCATTTTGACATGTTTAAATTATTTTCTATATTGAGCTCTATTATTTTATGTGAGTTATAAGTCGTTTAGTGTCAAATAATTTAGGTTTTTGTGTGACTTTTGGGTTGTTTTGTGAAACTTGGATCATATCATAATCAAGTGGTCCTTGAGAACTCCTTAGGCAATGGTGATGATATCTTGTAGAGTAGTTCAACAAGTTGGTTTTGTTGGGTTGCAACTTTATCGTGAAGGAAAGTTGTACTCAAGTTGTTATTATTTCATGCACTGAAAGCATCATATTTAAATATATAGCATCATGTTGAGACATACATTATTAATTACGTGTAGTGAGCGAGATCGAGAGTGTCGGTGCGAGCAAGTTCGAGGAAGAGGTTTATCATCCGGTGGAGGCGGGTTCGGATTTCCACGGGTTTTACGAGGGGATAGTTTATTCAGTCAGCGAAGGCAAGCCCCGGTTACATTAAACCCTTCCTTGATGTTTTAAAAGTTTTATATCACTTATGTCTATGATATGTTGCATTAAGTTATTAGTAGTTGAGTGATAACCTAATTGTTGCATTACCATCCTTGTTTATTTCAATACCATCCTTGATAACTTTGTTTATTTGAAAATGCTTAGTGATGCTTAGCCCCGCTTAATTAGTTAAGCTTTTTCATCAAAATGTTTTATTTAAGAAGATGGTACTTGTTTTTCGAGAAAAGAAATAGATGTAGTGATGAATTTGAGGCCGGGCGGGACGTAGGTTTGCCGCGGGATACCTAGGCGTGCTTGTCCGTGTTGGTCGTTTAAGGACCGTCCGTTGTTTGGATTGTTAAGTTCGGGACTTTTGAGCATAAAAATGCGCTGAGGCCTTACGGCAAAAACGCGTCGTGGCGATCACCCGGATCGGTCGACCCTAACTAGCCACATACTCAGGTAGCGGATCTCGGTGGAGCCAAATGGGGAATGGCAACCACGCCGACTTTGGGAGTGGAGAGATGGCGGGAGTAGCGTGTACCCACCCTCTTGGTCAAGCGTCATTAGGGGACGGGGTAGGGAGGTGGAATCTCTGTGCTCTCGGGTGGCGCGAGGCCTCGTTCCCGTTTTGGAAAAATCGAAAGAAGGTTGATATATGCAAGCTTAAGTGCTACATATGTCGTGTGGTTAGGGATCCCGGTTTGGGTATAATCGGTTCATGAATCGCCGTTGCTTCACGGATATGGAGACTCGTTCTTACGCCCATTCATCGTAGTAAATGATGGAATATGTTTTTGAGGAAAGAGAGTTGGAATAAGAAAATATGTTTGCTCTAGAATAGGATAACCTAGAGTATATGAGCTACTAATCTGAATTAAAAATATTGAAAGTAAGGATTCACTTATAGTAGCTTTTACGCAAAAAGAATTCTTGATTCTTGCTAAAGCCTTACCTTGACTCCTAAGACCAAAGCATTTCGAGTCTTCTCCTATTTTTCTTTAGTCGGGTAAGTCTTGTTGAGTACTCCGTACTCGGGGTTCTTTGACCCTTGTTGCGGGCTGGTCATGAGCGAGGCTTGTTTTGGTCCTGCCGCATGACGGTGTACCGAGGAAGAGGAGGGGCAGTAGAGTTCAACCCTCGAGGGCGGGGGTTGTCAATGTTTATTTGTATAATGTTACTCCAATAATATCGGGGCTTGTAATAATGATATTTAAGTTTACATATTTGAACAAATGGTTTGTAAACTTATGGTTATGTAATCCTTCCGCGCGTTTACTCGATGTATTTTGAATAAAGTGTTGTATCTTTGGGTGACTTGTTAATGAGATCTGTTCGGAAGATTAATAGTACTTTCTAGATTATTGGGAACTTCGTGCATAACGATCGGAGGTCTTAATGACAATGATAAGTGCATGTGGGCCTGTAATTTAGGAGGTTACGTTACATAATCGAATTAAAAATATTGAAAGTAAGGATTCACTTATAGTAAGCTTTTACGCAAAAAGAGTCCTTGATTCTTGCTAAAGCCTTACCTTGACTCCTAAGACCGGCATTCTGAGTCTTCTTCTCTTTTCTTTAGTCGGGTAAGTCTTGTTGAGTACTCCCGTACTCGGGGTTTGTTAACCCTTGTTGCGGATGTTGACTCGTCTTTGTTAACCAAGGTTATGTCGGTAGGCAAGACATGATACGGTTGTCTTCTAGTCTACTCGGCTTCGCAAATTAATTAAGTTAAGTTTACTCAAATGTAACGTACTCATATTTTGTAAAATTAATGTTATTATTCTTCCGTACTCTGATCTATATTTTTGTAACAAATGTTGTAATATTGTAGCTACTCCTTTGTTGATCTGGTATGAGTGGTGTAATCGGGGTTTAGATGACACTTTCGGCGAGCTTCTTAAGTTATTGGGTGCATCTGCTGTTTGTCGAGGTTTTTGAGACAATGGCAGTGCGGGTGGGCCCGGTAATTAGGAGGTTACATTTACAAACAAAGTAACTAAACAAGCTACACAAGCTAGATAGTTACAACTACACTACTCAAGCACAAGCACAATATATATATATATATAAATGTAAGAAGCTGTTAGAAATCGGCTCTTGTATTGGACCTTTGGAACAACAAGAACACAAGAACAAGGAACACGGGATATAGGGAGAAGAGGAGCTCTTTATTTCATTTACTTTCTTTGCTATTACATCCCTTTGAAGTGAGCCCTTTTATAGGGACACTTAGAATAGATACAAAACGTAACAATGAACAAAGTGGCTCGGTGTTTGTCTCCCTGCTCCTCTGTCATGCATTTAATTGGCCTGAGTTAGGTCATCATTGTTCTTTGACCCATTCATAACACTCCCCCTTGGCCAATTAAGTGCTACGTCAATGCCTCGTTAAAAACTCCTCTCAAAACCCGGTGGGAAAAAGAGTAGGAGAAAAGAGTACATCACATGCACCGACTTGAATTGCACCTCTTTGCCTCGTTAAAAACCTTGCATGAGAAAACCCCGGTAGGATAAAACTCATCAAGGGAAAAAAAGAGTACAACAAGTTGATACTTTGGTCGGATCTTGAGGATCGACCTATGACCTTCGGGGTCAAGTTTATGAGCTTATGTTTTTCAGGGGAAATTCTCTCCTGAATCTTGCAACTCTCTAAGTCGTCTCATGCCAATTCCACGAACATGTTTGTGGAAGGTAGAAAACGGCCGAGACTTTGTGAACAAATCGCGGATTGTCACACGACCTAGCTTGCGGGATATCCACTTCCCGCTCTCTTGAAGCTCATGAGGATAGAAGAATTTAGGAGCAATATGCTTCGTGAGATTGCTCTTAACATAGCCCATATGCATACGTGCAACACAAGCCGCATTATCTTCATAGATAATGGTAGGGGTATTGATAGTTTCCATGCCACATGACTTCTAGATGTGATCAATCATTTCTTGTAACCAAACACATTCACGTGCGGCTTCATATAATGCGATTATTTACGAGTGGTTGGTAGGCGTTGCAACCAAAGTCCGCTTTTCTGGGCCGTCGAGGAAATGGCTGCACCACCCGAGAGAAAAACAAAACCGGTTTGTGACTTGGCATTATGAGGGTCGGACATGTAGCCGGCGTCAACATAACCCACCATAGTGAAATCCCTCCTTTTCGGGTACCATAATCCAAGGTCCGGGTACCTTGTAAATATCGAGAATGGTTTTTATGCCAACCCAATGTCTTACGGTGGGGCGGACGCGTACCTTGCCAATAGGTTTCTTTGCAAATGCAATATCGGGCCTTGTGCAATTTACAAGGTACATTAGTGCTCCTATAGCACTACGATATAGAACTTCAGGTCCCAATATTTCCTCATCCTCATCCTTGGGTCGGAATGGGTCTTTATCCATTTCCAAGGATCGAGCGACCATAGGGGTTTTTAGAGGATGGCTTACGCCATATTAAATCTTTCAAGTACCCTCTTAGTGTAGTTGGTGCGGTGTACAAACACTCCTTGGGGAGCCGTTCGATTTGTAGGCCCAAACGAGAACTTGATTTTACCCAAGTCTTTCATCTTAAACTCCGTCTTGAGGTAAGTCGATGCTTCCTCAATATCCTTTGTGGTTACGATGATGTTCAAATCATCAACATAGGCTGAGATGATGCAAAATCCATCTTTGGATTTCTTTATGAACACACAAGGACAATCATCGTTGTTTGTGTAACCCTTCTTTAGGAGGTAGTTACTCAAGCGGTTGAACCACATCCTTACGGATTGTTTCAAGCCATATAATGATCGGCTATGGCGAACACTAAACATGTTGCGTTTTTATTCGGCCCGGGGACCTTGAGTCCTTCGGGAACTCTCATATAAATTTCGAATCAAGTGACCCATACAAGTATGCGGTCCACGACATCCAATAACTTGCATTTTTAAATTCATATTAGGCGCCATAGAAATGAGATATCGGAGCGTTATGCCACTCATAACGGGAGAGTATGTTTCATCAAAATCGATGCGGGTCTCTGCGTGAACCCTTGTGCCACCGGCCTCGCTTTATATCTTACCACGGCCATGTTCATCCCTCTTTCGAAAGTGAAGACCCATTTACATCCTACGAGGGATGACTTTTGGAGGTGTTAGGACTACGAGGTCCAAAACCTTCCTATGGCAAAGCGGCCTTGATTCGCCTCAATTCTTTGCTTTCCATTGTTCCCAATCGGGCGCTTACGGCACTCCATCGGGGACTTTGGTTCTCGATCCGGATCCAATGAGTCGGCAATTTTGGAGGCAAAGTATATGTCACAAGCGTGGTCTTTCTATTGTATGATTCTCCTACTAGTAGAAATATGATCATCCGTGACGATTTGCTCGTGTATTTGCACACTTTTCGTCGACGAAGGATATGTCTTCAATGACGAAATGTCTATTTTCGTCATAAGTGTGCGGTGACGAAGTTTTAGCTTGAATATTAGTGGCGATGCGAAAATAAGGTCACATAACGGTTAAAGGAGGTCGTCATAGATTATGTTTTGCTATGTCGACTCGTTTGGGACACCTAATGATCAAACAACTTGGTCACAGATCGGTTTTGGTAATCGTTATTAGGTAACACATGCATTTTTTTCCCCTAACGGCGTTTTTTGGTGCCACAATTTGCTTCCGCTTTTGCTTCCCACTTTTTTTTTTTGGCACGGCGACGGCGTTTTTTGGCGCCACGGTGCTTCCCACTTTTTTTTGCCACATCGCATTTTTATTTACAAAGTTGAAAGCGAATTTGTTTTGCAAAAAATCTTTCTTTTGCAAAGAGAGAGCGTGGCGATGTTGGGTCCCCACGAGGGTTGCACCTTGCGAGTTAATTTGTTTTGGCAAAAAAATTTGCTCCCGTGAAGCATTGAACCCATGACCATACGTTGCACAGGTAGGAGTGTTACCCTTTGGACTAGTTAACATTTCTTATCGAAGTGATGTAATTTTTTTATTTCTAACCTTTCAACATGATAATTGGATGGTGGCTCATTTAGTTCGGTCGATCGGAGGTGATGGCTCTAAACCCATAATCGCTCATTCTGGCGGCGACTGATCGCTTGGACGGCGGCGAGAGGCCTCTCGGGGGTGATACGTGTCATCGTAATTGTCCCCAAGTGTGTGGCGGTGGCGGAAGCGGCGGTGGCGAGGGGAGATTACAAGGCTTAATTTTTTACGAATTAATGTTACATATATGGATGTGTTTGATTTAGAAGAAAAATCAAAGTTTGTTAAACTCAAAATAAAATCTCTACAAAGTGGAGAGATAAAACACCCTATTTCTTTGCAACTGTTAAACTAGAGTTTCTTGTAATTAATTAATTAAACTAGTTTTGTGTTCCAAAAATTATGAAATTTTTATGGTAGCTCACTTTTTGGCGTGTAGGATTTATGATAAAAAAAAATTTATAATCATTGGATATGGTATTAGTGAGTTATCAATTTATCTTACAAAAATGCAATAAAAAATTGCTTCATTAAAACTTTGAACCCAAGACATCAAGCATCACAACAAACCACCTCCCATTGAGCTACGACTAGTTTTGATATAGTTGATGCACTTTAACATATATATAATCTTTCTCACACGTGAATTTAATTTTCCTTCATAAATCAAAGCTATTTTTCGAGCACCACCCCCTCTAGTTACGTGTTTAGATGTCGCCCGTCGGTCAAGAAAAAACTCAATCTAGATGAATAAAATAAAAAATAAAACATAAGTGAGGAATTGAACTTACAACCTTTCAATTAGGAGCTACCAAACTTAACCACTAGGCTAGAAGAATGCTTTGTTTACTACTCTCATCATCTTGCCTTACATAAACAATGCAGTATGTGTTCAAAGGGGAAACTAGCAGGCATGAAGTTCATCATAAGAGTTTTAGAACTGATTAGGATCTATTATTAGACAAAATAGTACTATCCATCCTTCATAACCACGAACATCTCTCACTTAGTCATATAGGACTATATGAGTTATATTTTCCTTTGTGAGTGATGTACAACAATACTTTGTCAAAATCGGTTGAATTTTTTTTATATGATGTTTCTACGCCAAAATCACATGGCTATGAAAGTTTTTAGACTTTTCTAGCCACTTTATGGAATTTCAACGTTTATTATTTAGTAATTTAACAAATAATTACGGTAATAGGTAAACTTGGTGCGAAAGTTTCAAAACTTCACACAACATCATTGTTTGGATCCACAAGCATCGAGCAAATTTTGAAATGATTTGGGCGGTAACACAGGGGATGAACATCTATCACTAAGTGATAAGGGCATGTATGAAATATGTATCCTTTTGTGGGGATGTGCATCACCACTTTTCGAATCAATTGAAACTTTTTTGACAACATAATACACCAAAAGGAGGAACAGTTGCCGGTTTTTAGATTTTTTTAAGCTAGATTAGATGATTTTAACATTTATTCTTTATTAAATCAACAAATAATTACAAAGTAATAGGTAAACTTGGTCTAAAAATTCTAAACCTTCACACAACATCATAGTTTGCATCCACAAGCATCCCAAAAAAAATTGAAATGATTTAGAGCGATACTATACTATACATCCCACACGGGGATGATCATCTCCCACTAAGTGACAAGGGCATGTGTGAGACATGTATCTTTTTTGTGGGGATGTGCATTACCACTTTCTCGAGAATCAATTGAAATTTTTTGGACAATATAATACGACAAAAGGAAGAGCCCATGCAAGTTTTTAGATTTTTTAAGCTAGATAAAATGATTTTAACATTTATTCTTTATTAAATCAACAAATAATTACAATATTACGTAATCTTGGTGCGCAAATTCCAAAAGTTCACACAATATTATAGTTTGGATCCACAAACATCCCAAATTTTTGAAATGATTTAGAGAAGCGGTACTATACATCCCACACAATTTTAATGGGCATGTATACATTTTAGACAACAAATATAAAATAAATAAAAATAGCCGAAACAACTTTCCAACCTTGTCTATATTTGTAACAGCCCACCGTCTCCCCTACGCATTGCTAATTGGGCTTGATTGGCCCAGTCAGGCACCGGCTCTTGTTGCTGTCCGATCAGATCGACGGCTCACGTTCCTCCCTTCCCTTTAAACTGGTGCCGGCTGCCTTTCCCCATACCCTAACTTCTTTCTTCCTCTCTATTCTCCTTCTTCCACTCGAACACAGTGGCGGCGACCACCACCGTGTGCTCCTGTTGTGGCCGAGCCTATCCACCCTCCCACCTCCCTCTCCTCCCCAACTGTCGTCATCTACACCCCATTGAGAGATATGGAGAGGAGCGACGAAGACGAGGTCCATGGCATCGATGGTGGATGGATCTGACCTCGTGATCCCCAACATCCAGATTTCCCAACGCCTACCTCTCAACCTCTATCTCCTTGCTCGCGGTTGGATCTGACCTCGTCGCTCTCCCTCGTAGGCGTTGGACCTCCAGGACAAGGTCGACGTACTTGGAGGCGGGGACACCTGGGTCTCACGGGTGCTCAACGGCTGGTCGTCGTCGTCAGCTCTACGGAGGCAGATCGTGTGTGGCATCACACTGCTACCAAGGGATGTCGACATCAACCGCGGCCACCCTCCCAGCATTATCTGGTACCTGATAGCAAGGTGCGTGATTTGTTTTTCTAGCCACTGCTCTAGGCACCCAGGAGCCTCTCAGATACTAGTACGTATATATATATATATATATAGTACATGTACATCTATTATCTATTATGCATTATTAGTTGCTAGTATAAAAGAAAACAAGTCCATGAATTAATGCAGTTATAGAGCGTATCAAATGATAAACTCTTGAATTGGTGATAATTGTTGCTAATTTAGATAACTAACCCTGTTGAAGACATTGTTTATTGGTGATACATTGCAATGTTGCATTGAAGAACATTAGAAGACAATTCTAAAGTAATTTAATATTTATCTTTTATCTGATATGAATATTGCATTTGCTATCATACTACCCTTTACTTCCACCAGCTCGTACTAGTACAGGTACAGATCGTTCTTTTAATACTGGGATCTAGTACAGGTACAGATGTTATGAAATCTGCGACCCATTTCTTTGTCAAATATGCAGGGTAGTTTTCTGACCGAGCACTACAGTAGGTTTTGGTTAGTTTTCTTTGTCGTCTCTGTGTGAGCTAAGTTCTCAAATGCTATGCACCATTGTTTTCCTCTCCTGATTATAATTAGAATAGCTAAAAGACTGGAAATTAGGGGGACTTTCGCTGAACATCAGCTATACATGACTAGACTTTTGATGTTTATTAACTCCAAAATGGAACAACTGAAGACCACAACGTGATTCCTATTGGTAGGAGCTAGTCACAAGTAGCAAGCTCTGCTAGTTTAAGGAAAAAAAGTCTGCTTTAAGTAAAGACTAGTATCTTCCTTTACCTGTTAATAACTTGAACTATAATGTTTGATCTTGATTTCTGTTTATAAGAGGCGCTGATCTGCGACCATTATGAATGAATCCTTTTTCGTCTTGATTCCTGATTCACTTTCTTTTGGGCTGACATGATTGTTGTTTATAGTTGCTTGTAGCTAGTAGATGCAGTAATTATTTTGTTGTAGAATTAATTCAAAGGGATGTATTGATTTAATGGGCATGTATATTTTTTTTTGCATAGCCTGGACAAAGGGATGCACCAATGCACTCTTTCATCCGGAGGAACAAAAATAAGTCATCCTTTCTCTCTCTATCTCAGCTTAACACACGTGAGTAAGCATGTGTATCTTCTTATTCTGCCATGCTTTTGATTTCATGGTATCATCAATATGGTTCACTTGTTGGATTCAGATAGGGGTCAGATCTATTTTAACTTGAGTAGGTAGTGCCAAGTAAGCAACTAAAAAGGAATTTTTGTTTTCTGCGTGCACTATTACCATGTTTAAAATAGTTGCTTGATCTTGTGATTTTTATTGCTGCAATATGCTAATCCTCAATTCTATTGGTAATCTCATCTTGATTTTTTTTCTACTACTCAAGTCGTGCTGTACAAGCTGCTCTTATTGACCTTGTTATATTTTTAGCTTAACTGTAAAAGCTGCTCTTATTTATCTTGTAATGAATTTACTCTTCACACACTTACTATATATATGCTTGTTGGTTACAGTATTATTAGAAATCTACCAAATTTAGCGTGTTCAATTTTTAGTAACATGCATATGTGCTCTGCAATTTCTCTTCAAATTGTACAGCCGTGCTATTAAGTGTTTGAGATGCAATATTTTATTGCTTTATTTTTTTCGGGGGTAAAGATCTACGTCTCGCCCTCTGATGGTCCAGAGTAACTTTATCACAGAAGTCAAGTAGTGCCATGATACAAGTTGCTATCGTTAGAACCCCATAATTCTTAGTGTATGTATATGGGTTGTAATAGTACATACCTGTAATACTGGATATATTTATTTATGGAATTGTTTGATCATATCAATATTATTTGCAAATACTAATGAAATTATGTGAAATCTATGACCATTTCATATCAAAGTATGACGATGAAAAAAAAAGAGAATTACGTGATGATTACAAAATGTATTACGTGGCGATTCTAAATAATGGAATTGGTGACCAAAACATGGCGTCATAGGGACGAGCAGACGCGGATTAACGGCACCGAATCAAGACGCCTATCGGGCGACTAATGGTGACGAACACGGGGGCATAAACATGACCAAAACGGTCGTCAAAGAATGATTGCACATCTTTGGCGATGGACTTATCGTCATTGAATGGAACAACATCTATGACCAAATTTGGTATTTCGTCACACATTAACAAATGTGGCCAGCGGCCATTTGGACGATATGATTTTTCGTCACAAGGTCGTCACTGGTGAAACTATGTGGCGTTTCGACACATACTGGTGACCAAAGGTGAGCGTCATCCATGAGCATATTTCTACTATTCCACATAATTCGTGGCGATCTCCTCAAGATCATCTTCCCACTCATCGTGATTTCCCACAGCGATTGAGTTGGGGTGTTCCAACCTTCAATGCAATGTTGTGCGCCGCGGTGCATTGGGATTTTCATCTTCGGGATGATGTCCTTCGGGGACTTCTCCAACCGGGTTGGTTTGCCACTTCAGGGGCATTCTCTGCCCGGGTAGAGCTTCTTCAATTGACTCCTTAAGTGGTGCGGTGGCTTAGGACCTTGTCTATACGGACGTCTCCACGGAACCTTGTCCTTTGCACCCGAGAGGTCTCCCCTTTTCCTAGGATTGGTGGAAACATTAGAGTTAGTGCCCTTACGGGGTACTTGGACTCTCTCCGGCGCATTTGCGCGGTATATGCGACCTTGTCACCCTTTTATGATCGGTGAAGGCATCGGGCGACTCATTCGCAAGATTTTGTAAATGTATAATTCTCAGAACTTCTAGTTCGGTTTCGAGTGGTGCGTGGATCGATGGATTGCATTCGGTTGCATTCCATTCAATTTCCGGCATTTCATTGGATGTCTATCTCCCCTAATGCCGGGAAATGGTCTTCATCGAAGACACAATCGCATCTTAGAGCCGTATGAAGATCCCCAGTCATAGGCTCTAAATATTTGATTATGGACGGAGTCTCATAACCAACATATATCCCCAACTTCCGGTGGGGTCCCATTGATGTCTGTTGAGGTGGTGGTATTGGCATATATACAACAACGCCAAATATATGCGGATGGGAAATACTTGGTTCTTTCTCACGCACCATTTGTGATGGGGATGTCTCATGATATGCGGTCGGCCTGAGTTGAATTAATTTCGCGGCGTGTAACCTTTGCATGGCCCCAACTGGCGGTTGGTAGCTTATAATTACGCAATAATGGCCTTGCAATCCACTTAATCCTTTTGATTAAGGATTGACTAGACCATTTTGTGTGTGGACATGTGGTGCTGAATGTTCAACTTTAATACCTATTGCAAGGCAATAATCATCGAAAAGCTTTAGACCTAAATTCACCGGCATTGTCCATCCGAATGGATTGGATGCGATTATCGGAAACTTGCTCTCAATCGATTATTTGTGCAATAAGTTTGGAGAAAGCATGGTTTCTAGTGGACAACAGGTCCACATGGCTCCACCTTGTGGATGCATCAATTAGTACCATGTAGTACCTAAACGGGCGGGCGAGGGGGGCTGAATAGGTCCACAAATGTCACCTTGAATCCTTTGCGGGAATGCGGGTGATTCATCCCTAATCTTCGGGGGATGGTCTAGTGATTAGCTTTCCCTTTGCACATGCGGTGCACATTAAATCTTCGGGATTAGGGAAGCTTTTAACACTATGGCCAACAGAATTGTTGATGATTCTTCTCATCATAGTCAACCCGGGATGACCCAAAGCGGTCATGCCACATTCGAAATGACTCGAGTCTTTGAATATGGCTTGCATTGCAACATATCCTTCGGTGGGTTTTATGTACGTGTAGTACAAACCCGATGGCGATGAAGGGAGCCTTTCTACCACTTGTTTTCGATAACCGTCGAATTTAGTGATGAGGAGGTATTCGGTACCTTTCTCAATCTCGGTTTCAACATGGAAACCATTCGCACGGATATCCTTGAAACTCAAAAAGCGTTCGCTTTGAGTCGAGGGTACAACAATGCATCTTTCACAAATATTTGTGTACCCATAGGGAGGACCAACGTAGCACTTAGGTGCCTACAATATGAGCATTGCTTTAGGCAATGGTCATGATATTTCCATTTTTCTTAGTCAATGTTTGGAAATATCTAGTCTCCCTTAGTATGGTGTTAGTGGTGCCGCTGTCTACAAGACATATCTCCTTTTCGACCATGGGTCCCCACAAATCTTTGTTAAATACCATAATAAGTAGAATTTAACGTAAAGCATAAGCATTCATTACAAAAGATAACATTACACAAATCCTAGGAAATCTCACTTGAGTTTGGACCATTTACTACATTACAAATGCTCTTCTGGAGCATGCATGGCCAAACTTGACGAAATTGAAACTAACACATGTGGGCATTGCATTGGGTGACTTAACCTCTTTGGGGTTTACTGAGTATCCCTAAATATGTCACTATCAAGGAGGTAATTTTCACCATTTCCATTAGCGTCGATAATCATGTTATCGCGCACTTGAGCTTCGGGCTCAATGGTGAAGTGAGATTCAGGACCTTTAGCTTTGCCCTTGCTTTGCTGATAAAGGTCAACCAGGTGTTTGGGGGTGCGGCATTTGCGAGACCAATGTCCCTTTGCTCCACACCTGAAGCATTCAGTTTGCCCCTCTCCACCCTTTCCACCTTGCTCCTTCTTGGGCATACCTCTAGCCTTAGGTTTTCCTTTGCCTTTGCCCTTGAACATGGCTCCCTTCTTCCCCTTCCATTGCCTCTTCCCATGGCTATTATTTTGGCTGCGAGAACTCTCAGCAATATTAGCATGTGCTTCAGGCACAGCTATCGAGCCAGTGGGTCGAGCAGAATGGTTGTTCATAAGAACTTCATTCTGTTGCTCCGCAAACATCAACACCTCTATGAGATCGAGTACTTGGTGTACTTTGAGTTCGTATTGTTGTTGTAGAACTATATTCGGGGTGGAAGGTGGACAAGGTTTTCTCAATCATATCAGGTGTGCGTGATCTTCGGCCCACGGTCGTTAATTTAGACACAATTTTGTGTAAAGCGGAATTATACGCCGTCACGGACTTGAAGTCTGAAGCGGAGAGTGATCCGGTCTTGTTGTGCTCGCGGGAGCATAATGGACTGTTGTTGGCTAAAGCGATCCTTCCGAGGATTGCCATAACACCAACGGATCCTTCTCGGTCAAGTACTCGGACTTCAGTGTCTGCGTCAAGATGATGTCGTATGAGATACAACGCGATTCGGCTTTATCACATTTTGTGCGCTCATCTCTACCCTCCTCAAGCGGGGTAATGGTATGATCGAGTTTCATGCCCTCGGGCTGTTCTCGGCATCGATGGCCCAAGTGAGGTAGTTCTTTGCCGATCCACGGCGAGCTTCTCAAAATCCCTCTTTGCAATGTCCGACATGCGCACATCAATGTGCGAGGATTAGTGATTTGTCGGTCACATGTAATCTTGAGGATTACAAATGCATAGTCTTCGGGACATATGCAAAAATTTCCCAGTGTAATGCTATAAATATAAATCGCAATAAATAAATCTACGGGATTTAAATGCGAGTCTAAATTACTGATAAATAAATTCACGAGGAATTTAAATATTGAAAATAAATTACGGTAAATAAATTTGTGAAATTTAAATACCAAATTTAAATTCTTTGTAAATTAAACAGTGTAATTACGCAAACAAAAATGAAATGGCAAAACAATTGCCATGGTGGCTTCGAGCCACAAAGAGGCCCGATGCAGGGTCTACGGGGTCTGCAAACGAGGCCCAGGGGGGCTTTGATCGTTTACGGCCGTCCATCTGTCGGCGGCTTAGATGCGCGTGATCCACATATATAGGGGGTTAAACCCTAACCCTAACCTTCCTCTTTTTTTTTCTTTCCCATTCTACCCTTG
>JADLZK010007823.1:0-24253 GCA_015847255.1 Hyparrhenia diplandra
TAGTGACATTGTTCACAAATCTTAGAAATTCTCATAGTTTCATCATCAACCTATTATGGGACATGTGTAAATCTTTGTGATGAACAAGTTACCGCTGACGCCGCTTCTGATGAAGAAATGACCAATATAATTATATAAAAGATGTACATATTAAGAAGTTATACAACTTTTTATGTTCATGAATTATTCTACCTAAATCATTAGATGCTCCAAAAATGTTGTTTGAAGTTGTACTTTGAAATTCAAAATTCAAAATGTTATCAATAAAACATGACAAAAGTAATAATAGCAAAGAAGAATACAATAGGTTTATACAACATTATTTTACAAAATTTTAGAAAGAAAAACCATCACATTTGAGTTATTATGTGGGAGAAAGACTAGTCACAAGTTTTCTCCACGTATTAAAAAGAAAAATCAGAGTTCTTGAGTCAAGGTCTTCGCCATGGCGGCACACCCGCGGCGGAATGTCAACGGAGACGAGGTATGTAGCGATAGACCGCCGCGTGATCCCCGTAACCTAACATTCCTATCTATGCTATCGGATGAGCGGGTTTAGCTCCTAGCGAGCTCGACGCCGACGGGTGGCGGCACGGCACGGAAGCCGGGTAATGGCTAATTCCGGCCAGCGAGGACAGTCGAGGTTAAATGGACGGATGGAAAGAATAGGATCGCAGCGTAAATGCTTTCAACACCTGACGACGCCGGGCGAGGACACGGGTCGGAGAGGGTTGGCGCCGAGGAGAACGGTGCCCGAAACGAGGGCCGTGGAACCGACGCGACAACATCGCTCCAAGGTGACGTTAATCAGCATTGTGCATAACCGTGAAGCCGACGAGCCTCGCAAGGTTAGAGATAAGGAGAGGGTTCAACAGGAGGTCGTTAGGCAATTCCACGAGATTCTCGACGGGCTCACGCCATTGCCGCGGTCGCACGCTGGCGGGAATCGAAAACACCACCATCGCAAAACAAGAATATAACACGAATTACCGATATACATCAACCGTCCGATACGCAAAAAGTAAGATAGGTCACGCCATGCAATGCATGGGGCATTGTCATCATCATCAACATATAGTACATAGATATACAAGTTCTCATTCATTCAATTCCACCGCCCACCATTATGCTGTCCATGCACACGGAAGAACTTACTACTACACACGGCTGGATCCTACACTCCCTCGCTGCGTAGGTCGCACCATGACCCCCCCGCTTTGGCCGATCCAAAGATAATGGCCAAGACTATCCCGGGGCGCTCTTACACCGATGTCTGCCCCGCGAGGCAATCGTTGGGCCGTAAGAGGAAGATGTTGCTCTCTGCGGCATAGTGCATCTGCACCAAGTGGTTGTACAACACTTGCGAGACGCCTGCTTGGCGGAGCCGGTACGCTTCGCACTCATCCGTGGTGTAGCCCATCGCCGCCGCCCGTGTCGCGCCTCCGGGGCCTCGCAACAACCGCCCGGGCATCTATTGCCATCGGCGGGCGGGCAGCTGCTCCGCCTCGTAGAGCAGTATAGGGGCGTGCACATACCGAGCGAGTGCATGCCCCGAGTTGGCGGCCTTTGTTCCAAAGCAAGTCGAAGCGGTGGCGAGATGGTGCCAGCGGCCTTCCACGAACACGGCGCATATGCCCGGCTTCGGCACGCCCCGGCTATGGCCTCGGCTGAAGCTTGGCGCTGAGACTCGCGCTGGTAGTACAATGCTCCCGCCCATAGCTATAGCCGCCGACGCCGACTCCACCGCCGGCAAAGACCCGCTCCAGTTGGGAATGCTCCGCTCCAAAGATGGCGCGCGTGTCACGCTTCTCGAGTCCGTGTACGATGGCCCGCTGATTAGATTGACCCGCTGCCGGCATCGCTACGGCGACGACGAAGCTCGGAGGCGCAGCTTGAGCCGCTACGGCGACGACGAGTAGTCGCAAGTAGTGGCGCTGGTGGCGCGGGCGTGCCAAGCCTACTGGCCGTCGGGCAAGGGGACGGCGGAGAGGGCGGCCCTGACGCCGCATCCGTATGGCAAGCGAAGCTCTGCAAATTTTCCTTTGCTATAAAAATTCCTTTGGCCCTAAGTTTGTTCAAAAGTTTTCAGCCATTTATACAAAAATAAGATCGATGGATCGATGGAACACGACTCATAATGCCTAGAATGGAGGACCGATGAACCCCCGACACTGCTATGGATCCTACACTCCTCGGGCCGCAAAAAACGCCCACGCACTCCGATTCCGCCCATCCTGGCTTCATGCCCGCACTATTCCGCTCTTCAGACCGATGCCCATCATGGCGAGGCACCATTTGGGCTATAAGGCGGTTGTAGGCAACTCTTGTATCAAATGCGCCACCAAGTAGAACAGCCTTAAAATCCCATGCCCGCTTCGGCGGGGCCGAGTACAATTGATGTTCTTCCACATCCCCAGCCTCGCCACGGGGTGGTCGCGATTCGATCTCTCCCGCAACACCCGCCGGGCATAGTCGCCGCCACAAGACCGTGTTGGCCCCAGTGAGGAGCACAAGAGCAAGAGCATACTTGGCGGTTTCATGCCCCGACGCTGCGGGCGCAGGCCGCAGAGATCTCGAGCCGCGACAAGATGGTGCGCTGTCTTCGACGAAGACGGCATACATGCCGCCTCGGCACGCCTCAGTTGCCGACGCTGCGAAGCTTGGTGACAAGATTCTTGTGATACTCGAGCGATATACCAACCGCACCGGCGGCACGTAGAACACTGCTGGGCCCACGGTGTCACACGGCCCCACCGTGGGGGTCGCCGCAGACGCCGCTTTCATCTCGCGGAACGTGGCCCCTCGATTGTGGAGGTCCTTCATGGGATCCGGCTGAGACCATGGCGACATGAATCGCAACTCTCGCAAGCATGTCACGCCGGAAGGTTTTCCATGGCGCCAGGCGCGCGCGCCGTGGGGGCTTTTTCTCGTGGAAGCTCGAGCCGACAAGAGTGATTGCCACCGGGCGCGGGAGGTGAACAGGCAAATGGCGCCGGGCTTGGTGAGCAGCAATGCGGGGTGCGCATCGCTGAGTCTCCATGACAAATGATGTGGGTGCACTCCCTATGGGACATAGGCGTATCTAACTATCCCAATGTGCATCTATAAGATAAATGTTTTCAAACCGCTTGATTTTCCATGACAAGATGATCTCAAATTAAAATGTTATAAACAACAAAGTTTCATGGATATTTGAGAACTACAATCGTTATGTTGGGGGGCTTGTCTATCCAAGTCACTTAAAACATTTAAATTTTTAATTTTCATTTTTTTTCTTGAGATTGATCGAGACACTAGAGAGTTTCGGTTACGTGTCAAAAAAATTTAATAAATATTATTCGCCTTATTTTCACTACGCCGGACAAGGAACTGTGAGTGTTCACGCTAGTCCCACCCTCGCCGGCCGCTCTACCTCCGCCGCTACGAGTCCCCCAGAAGTATTGTTGGAAAAGGTTTTGGTCAAAACTTTTTAGGAATATAAAACTCATCGTTTGGCCCATCCTCGTAAGTGTGCCACGCAGTTGTCATTCTGCACCCCATACGTACTTTTTTTTCAAAGATCGGTCAGAGAATGTGAATCATGACATGCCTAAACACCGTAGGTGTACCTGCATATCGTGGGTCACGAGTGGAGTCATTTCACATGCCCGCTCGATCGACATCGATCGAAAGAGAGAATGAGGTGAGGTTCGGCGCCAAATTTTGTTCCAACACAAGGCCAAAATTTGGCTCTTTACGAACAAATCAAGCTTGAATTCCTTTTTGTTGAGCCACAATGCACAAACCAATGTGCTTGATAATGCATTCTTGGAGAGCCGTGATATTCCAAATTTGAATAATTTTTGATAATATAACAACATTACTTGAGAACAGTTGTTTTGCTAGCGCCCGATTTTGGCCGATTTAATAGTATTCCTGTGAGACCCAAAGTCAAACAAGATGAAGCAAGAGCAAGTTTAACATTGTCAAAGAGAGGAAGCAAGACCTAAGCCACGGAGACATATATGGACGCCCCTGTCCGCATCGAGTAGGGGACGATGACACCCCGAGGAGCTTGCGTCGATTATAATCTCTAGCGCGAAAGTCTTAAAGCGCCAGCCATGGCTATGACCAGGCTCGAGACCTACATCGGAGATTATAGTCCTACTACCGTGAGCCCCACTCGTCAAGTCCACCGAAAGGTCTCTCATCAAGTTGTAGTAAACAAGGTAACTTGGAGTCTCGCTTAATTTAAAAATGCTCGACCTCGGAGAAGAGGGGAGTTCCGCCTCGGGCAATTCTCCGCCTTTTTAAAAATAGAAACTATGTAAGAGCCAAATTATTGAGCAATATAGCAGAGTCACATAAATTTTGAAGACAACGGGACTGCCCCTCGGCGCTCGCTACCGATCCGTGCCGATGCTATGCAAGTCAATCAAGAATTGTCTCCCGAGGAGACATCCATTCCAAATGACACTTAACTCCAAGGAGGAGTTGGTAAACAACACAAAGAAAATGTGCTTTTTCTTGCCACATTTTTCTCGACCTCCTCCCCATCCTTTTATAATCTCATGCATAGGTCTTTGTGGTTAGCATGAATCACAAAAAATATAAAGACAAACAAAAACCTTTTTAGAGCCACTAAAAACTTCAAAAAGGAAATGCATTTCGTAGGATCTCGGTTTTTACCCAAGAAGACGCTTTTGGCTTTTTCGCCTCCTTCCCAACCCAACACTAGCTAAAAACACTAGAGATCGAGCGCCGGGACTTCAGAGACCACATGAAGTTGAGATCCGAACGGCCTGACTCGATCCGTGATCTCTAAACCACCAAAAAAAAAAAACTTCGTGATTTGTCGCTTCAAAACCACATGAAAAACATATCTAGCCGCATGGATGTGATAAAGAGGTGCACCTGCCCGTGATGGAGACGAAGGCTTAAGGCGCAGGCGTAATTCTCGTGGTCGGACCACTCTCTACTCTTGTTTGGTTGAGATGAGTTTGGAAAGTCAGACGGAGGAGAGGTGGAGAAGAGTACTACTAGTAGGTGTAGTAAGGAGAGAAGGGGAAGAGACGAAAGATCGCGAAGAGAAAAACTGCCCATAGCACTATATGGAGCATATGAGGGAATCCGAGGTGGCAAATCAGAGTAGTTCATGCGCATACCATGGTCCCACGGTTAATGTAAAGGGGCGAATTTAACTTGTGTGCTATTTTTGAAATTTCAAATTGTTTGGAGTAATAGGACTATGGGAGAATTAGGAATTTGGTCCTAAAAAGTTTGTCTTAGGAATCTGGCATCAATTTTTAATTTGGGAATCTGGCCTCAAAACAAAAATTGTTAGAATCCGCCTTTCATTACACTTTTGGAAAATATGCATGGTTACTTAATTAACAAAACATCCAAGTTTTTTTCACGCATGTGATCGAGTAGATCGATCAATCCCAATTTAAAAAACTTGCCTCACACAACACCACAGAAGAAACTTTCACACCTCCTTTGCGCATCCTACACCTCGCTGCAGAACATCCTCCATGTCTAAAAATGAATTTGTCCATCCGCGGAATGCCTACAAGCACCGCTTTATGACCGCACCGATGTCTGGGTTATGGCGAGGCAATGTGTGCCGAGGACGGTATTCTACTCCAATTTGGCGTATATGTGCCATCATCAAGTCGCCTTTCAAGAAATCCCATGCATGTCGGCAGGGCCGCTCAGTAGAGTTCCAGTTCTCAGACGCCAGACAAGTCCGGCCACCATCGCCGGGTGGTCGCCTCGATCTTCACGCAACACCCGCCGGGCATAGTCGCCGCTCACGCAACCGTGTTGGCCCTCAGAGCACAAGAGCAAGAACATACTTGGCGGTTTCATGCCCTGACGCGGGCGGGTACAAAGAGCTGAGTCGCGGGCGAGGCGGTGCTGGCGGCTCGACAAAGACGGCATTGCCATGCCGACCTTTGAAGCACGCCCGGTTGCCGATGGCGGCAAGCCTAGTGATAAGATTGCCCTCAGCGATATTTCATGCCGAGTAGTATCGGGCCACCGGGTCCCCCGCCCGCCGGCATAAAGACGGCCCAACCGGATGCTCCTGTCCCACCGTGGGTCGCCGCACACCGCTTTTATTCAGGAACAGTGGGGCCCGCAGATTGTGGAGGTCCTCCATGAGATTCAGACCTTGACCTGCATACACTAATCGCACCCTTACAAGCATGTCACGCTGAAGGTTTTTCATGGCGCTGGGCGGGAGCTTTTGGTGGGGGGTGCTCTAGCTATGTTTTGTGCGGCGTGAAGAGTTGGTGAGCAGCAATAACGCGGGTGCGAAGCCCGGTGCAGGGGCGTGGGTTAGATGAGCGGGGTCAAGGCCGTGCACTCCAATGAGGTGTCGAGCCAAATGGGCGCACGATCTATCCCAATGCGTGTGTAAGATAAATGTTTTCTTAAACCTGTTACATGTTTTCCCATGACAAGATGATTCAAATCAAAAACGTTGTAAGCTACAAAGTTTCATGGATATTTGAGAACTACAATCGTTATGTTGGTGGTTTGTCTATCCGACATCACTTAAAAATTTAAATTTCAATTTCCAAATTTTTGAAATTGAGACCTATATAGTTTATCTTTACAAGATAATGTCAAACCAAAAAGTTTTCAACTAGAGAGTTTCATAACTTAGCAAGACCTAAAATTTTATTTTGGTTGTTTCCCCATCTAACATAGTGCTAGTGACATTGTTCACTTAATCTTAGAAATCTCTCTTCTACTTTCATAAACTCTATGACACATGTGTAAATCTTGTGGATAGTGTTACCGCTCATTATCATCATATGAAGAAAATGACCTACATAAAAGATGTACATCTTAAGAAGTTATACAACTTTTTATGTTCATGACTTCCCGTTGAAATCATTTTAGATGCCTCAAAAATGTTGTTTGAAGTTGTATTTTTGAAATTCAAACTTCAAATGTTGTCGATGAAACATGACAAGAGTAATAGAAGTAAGAAAACAATCTCTTGATAGAGCATGATTTTACAAAAATTTTAGAAAGAAAACCATCACACTTGGAGTTACTATGAGGGAGAGAAAGACTAGCTAGTCACAAGTTTTGACCATCATTAAAAAGAAAAATTAGGTTCTGATCCCCGGTTGTCTCCCGACATGGCAAAGCACACCTGCATGCGGATGTCACCGTGAGATGAGGTCTCTATCAACGGAACTTACTACATCACCGCAGTCATCAGCAATGATATCTTACGGGCGCTTTTCGAGCATAGGCCAAAAAAAATTTAATAAATATTATTCGCCTTATTTTCACAACTCCCTCCCGTCCCAAAATAAATGCAATTTCTTGACTTTACAAACTGTGTTTGACCGCTCGCCTTATTTAACTTTCTTCTACAAATATTAGCACTTTGTTATGACTTACTACATCACAAACTATATTTGTTTTGTTACTTGTTCAATCATTAGAGATATTTTCATCATGATGTATTTCTTTCTATGATTTGCTTAAAAAAATTAAATAAGACTTAATGGTCAAATAAGAATTGTAAAAGTCAAAGATGTTCATTTTATTTATGGGACAAAGGATGTACCCGTGGATTGGACATAAACCATCACGCATTAACACCAAAAAGCTATCAAATTAAAGTTTGTTCGATCGAGATCACCATCTAGAGGTCAAGAACCCTCGACACTGCGGATCCTACACTCCTCGCTATTAACACGACCGCCACACCGCTTTGCAACGAGATGAGATGACGGCCGCACTATCCTCGCTTTCGCGATCGATGCCCGCCATGGCGAGGCAACCGCTTGGGCTATAGGATGGGTTGTACGCCACTGCCGGTATATGCCGCCAAGTCGCCCACCCTAAAATTCCATGCCGGCCGGGGCCGAGAACAGCTTGATGTTCTTCCACGCCCCAGCCCATCGCCGTGGTCGCCTTTTTGATCTCCTCCGCAACACTCGCCGGGCATAGTCGCTGCCGTCCGGCACCGTTGTTGGCCCCAGAGAGCACAAGAGCAAGAACATATTTGGCGGGGTTTCATGTCCCGACGCTGGGCGGCGCTGGCCAGCAAAGATCTCGAGCCGCGGCTGCGGATGGTGCAGGGCCGTCTTCGACGAAGACTCCGATACATGCCGGCCCTCGGCACGCCTCGTTGCCGACGGCGGCGAAGCTTGAGGACAAGACTCTCGCGATCCTCGAAAGCGATACCCACTACGCCACGCGGTACGTAAACATCCGGCCCGAGCCGATGCTCCGTCCCCACTGGGGGTCACCGCGACGCCGCTTCATATCTAAACAGTGGCCCTGGCAGATTGTGGAGGTCCTCCATGGGATCCGCCGAGACCATGGCGACCAATCGCATCTCGCAAGCATGTCACGCGGAAGGTTTTCCATGGCGCCGGGGCTTTTTGTGGGTTTCCGCCGCCGCTTTTTGGATGGGCAACCAATGCAGCAGCTAAGCACCTCTTTGCCTGCATGGTGCACGGCGAGGACGACGCGGCGCCAGGCCGGGCGGTGGTCGTGACGCGGAAGGCGACGTGCGGAAGACGACGACGAGATAGATGTAGCCGGGCGCTGGAAGTGAGTTCGCCCAAATTACAAAGGAGAGGTGGCGGACGACGCCGAGACTCAGAGTGCGACCGTTGTCCGACTAACATTTATTACTCAATGCATTTTCTAACGCTGGTCCAGAACGGATGGCATATTAATCACAAAGAGTGGATCCACTCCACCCGCTGTCATGGAGTTGTTTAGACTTTTCACAGTGTAAAAATCTTGACACCAACAATTGTAATTATGATATATTTTTTTCAAGAAATCACAAAAAAAAAAAAAATCACGGGTTGCTGATTGCTATGGCACCAACTTTGGCCGCTGGCCATTGCGCCAGCGCTTTAATCGTAGTAGTTAGCTAATAACGCCGCTATTTGTTTACAGTGACACGTAAAAAAATAAAAAATCTATGACAAGTTGATAATATAATACATAATCCATGAATTTTCATCATATAATCTATGAGTTTCCAACATAATAATAGCAATGCCAAACATAATTGATGATAACATGTGATAAGATACACATAAATAAAAGTTCATTTTGACTTCTACAACTCGCTTTTGACCATTCGCCTTCTTTAAATTTCTTATGCAAATAATAAAATAAACAAATCATTATGAAAGTATCTCTAACGATAAAATAAGTCATAACTAAATAACTAAAATTTTTAAAACTTTTGAATAAGACGAACGGTCAAACAAAGATTATAGAAGTCAAAACGACTTTTATTTGTGGGACTGGAAGTCATAAAAGCAATAAAAGCTAGATTTTTGCCATTTTTTTAATGATGAAGTAACGGACGCTAAGCTATTTTTGGCTTGGTAGAAATAGCGAAAATATGGTGCTATGGCGCTTATTCGCGCTTATAGCACGCAATAGCCAAGTATATGACCCCCTCGACATCTCCTAGTTGCACCTGAAGTGGCGCTTATGTTTCCTCCCTTTTCCTTGTGCCCGCCCAACTTTCCACGATTTTACGTGGTCGAATGGAAACTCAAAACCCTCAACCGCCTCCTCACAGGGCGATCCATTTCATATCTCATCCACCTATACTACGGGGACCATCTTATTTCATTCCTCATCCGCCTCCCCTCACAGCGCATTCTAGGTTTCCAAATTACCTCATCGGGCTGCCACTGCCGACGATCCGCGCCATTCTAGCCGACGCCCGCCTCCTCCACCCGCTCCCTCCGCTGGATGGCTTCTTCCTCCACCAAAGTATTCTAGGGTTTGATATGTAGCCAATCAATCTTGTCTCAGGTCTATTACATAAACCGTTACGAACTACATTTTGTTGATTCCACTATTCTCGAGCTACTTTTTTTTGGGAGGCGGTGACTGCTCGTTCGAGCCCTGCTCTCGCTTTTGTTTGATAGTATTCGCGTGAGAGAATAAGTTGAAACAAGTTTGAAGCAAAGCACAAGCGAACAAAGTTTGGATTAGTCCTCATAGAGACATAGACCGCCTATTACGGAATTGAACTATATAATTTTATCCTCATATGGATATATTGAGTTGTAGATACCGAAACTTGACACTGACCGCTACTATAACTATAATGTTGTTATCTCTGCGGTGTTTTTGTCGTGAGAAAATCGTGAACCATCGCCGCTTATATTCTTATACATGAATATGTGTGCTCAAGAAACACGACTGGACCAGAGTACTACAACTATTTTGGTCTTAAAATGTGCCTATTAAATGAACTGCTAAACTACAATTTGTTTATATTCCTCTATTCTTGAACTACATTTTTTGTGATCTATACCTCCGTGGTTTGTTTAGTCCTCATAGGACTGCCTATTACGTAATTGAACCTGTATAATTTTACCCTTAGATGGATATATATATGGAAGCTGTACATAACCGAACCCGACACCGATCGCTAAGCAAGCAATGTTGTTATCTAAAGGTGTTTGGGAATCGGTCCCTTCCAGTTTTTCAGCTCCGCTTTAACTCTACATTGCCAAACACCTCCAGCTCTAGGAACTCCGCTCCAAGAAAAGGTGGAGCTAGAGGCCAACTCTTTTTTTCGAGTACCTCAAGGGGTACTCCGCTTTTGTAGCTTTGTACTTCCTCATGAGTTATAGGGTAATTATCATAATTTGCCACTCACTAATGAAAACAAAAGTCGATTGTTGCTTTTGTGTAGCTATGCGATGCAACTGCCCCTCGTAGGTACACGTGTATGGTCTCGCATGTTCTTTTTGGAATTGCAACACCACTCACACTTTTATTAGATTCTTATTTGGATAAGATTATTAGCATTTACTATATTTAGGAAATAAATCGCATTGGTTGTTGCATGCCGCTTTGACTAAAAAAAATAGGCCTTGATTTTTTTTGACTAAATTTCTTCCAACAATAATATTGTATATCATATTCAAAATGCCAAAAAATCATCAAGACCTATTAGATGATGAGATTACAAATGTCAAATATATGTCACACATCATCTAAGGGGCATATTAGACCATTCATGAAAAAAAACCTTAGATTTTTAGAGTGGGAGCGGAGCTACATGCCAAACACATCCATCTACTCCATAAACTCCACGGTGGAGCTGCTCCATGGTGGAGTTGGTGGAGCGAGCTGAAAAATAGGAGCGAGCAGTCCCAAACACCCCCTAAGTGTTTTTTGTCATAGGAAATCGCAGAATCATCGCTGCTTATTTTCTTGATAGATGATTATACGTGCTCAAGAAACATGACAGCTATCTACTATCTTGTCTTAAAAAAAATTGCCTATTACATGAACGGTTACTAAACTACGCCGCTGTAGATATCAACCCTCGACACCCGACCGCTACTATAATGTAGTTATCTGTGGTGTTTTTGTCGCCATAGGAAACCGCAAATACCGGGCCGCTTAATTTTTTTTATACATGAATATACGTGTCAAGAACAATGACTGCGTCAGAGAGTACTTCAACTATCTTGTCCTACAAGAATGTCCTTATTAAAACATTTGTTAATAAAGTACTTTCCCCGAACTACATTTCTTTTGTTCCTCGTAACTGCTCAAAGCGACAAAGCTACTTCAGTGATTTCTATCCAACAGTTGTGCATCAACGCATCATCGCGGAAAGAGATAGAGAGCACGCAGTGTTGTCTGAATTTTTCTGTCGCCTATAAGTGAGGAAAGGTGATAATTTTTGTCCCTCGATGGATATATAGAGTTGTAGATACGAACAATACACCCGACCGCTACTATAATATTATTATTGTGTGTGTTTTTGTCATAGGACACCGCAAACTACTGCCGCTTGTTTTCTTTATAGATGAATATGCGTGCTCAAGAAAAACGACGCTCTATAGAGTACAACTATATATCTTGTCTTACAAAAATGATCCTATTAAACGAATCTGCTGCTAAACTATAGTTTGTTTATATTCCTCTATTTCTAAATCGCATTTTTTTTTTGTTCTCTACCTCTTTGGTTTGTTTAGTCCTCATAGACTGCCTATTACAGAATTAAACTGCATAATTTTATCCTCGATGGATATGTCGAAGTTGTAGATACCGAACCTCGACACCCGCAGTGCTACTATAATGTTGTTATCGCGGTGTTTCGCCGCTTATAGGACACCGCAGAAATACGCCGCTTATTTTCTTTATACATGAATATATGTGCTGAAGACAAGAACAATGATCGCTTCTCAGAGTTCTTCAACTATCTTGCCTTACAAGAATGTCCTTATTAAAATAATTGTTACTAAAGTACAGCTTTGTTTATATTCCTCTATTCCCCGAACTATATTTTGTTGTTCTCTCGCCTCGGGTATTTGTGTAGTCCTCATAGAGTGCCTATTAGCGTAATTGAACCAGATAATATTAGGCCCCGCTATTTTTGAGGTGATCGAAATTTTCAAATCTGCTCAGCGACGGCTACTTCTGATTTCCATCCAACAACAGCATCAACGCATCATCGTGAAGAGATAGAGAGCAACACGTTGTCGCCTCGTAAGTGAGGAAAGGTGATAATTTTATCCCCGATGGATATATGGTGTTGTAGATAACCGAACAAAGACACCCGACTTCTACTATAATGTTGTTATCTGTGGTGTTTTTGTTATAGAAAACTGCTACCATCGCCCGTTTATTTTCTTTATAGATGAATATATATGCGTGCTCAAGAAACACGATTGCTCAGAGTACTCTACTATCTTGGCTTACAAAAATGTGCCTATTAATGAACTCGCTACTCAAACTAAAGTTTGTTTATATTCCTCTATTCCTGAACTATATTTTTTTTTTTTTTGTTCTCCCGCCTCAGCGGTTTGTTTTGTCCTCATAAACCGCCTATTCCGCATTGAACTGTATAATTTTATCCTTACATTGATATTTTGAGTTGTGGATACTTAACGTGAACCCCGATCGCTACTATGATGTTGTTACCTTTGTGTTTTTGTCGAGGGAAACCGCAACTATCAAGCTTTCATATTTTCTTTTATAGATGAATATGCATGCTCAAGAACAATGACTGCTCGTACTACTACCAGAGTACTACTACTACTACTACTTTGTCTTACAAAAATGTGCCTATTAAATGAACTGCTACTAAACTACGCTTTGTTTATATTCCTCTATTCTTGAACTATATTTTTTTATGATCTCAGGCCTCTCGTGGTTGTGTAGTCCTCATAGACTGCCTATTATAGAATTGAATCAGATAATATTAGGGTCTTGCTAATTTCTGTGCGACTAAAAATTTTCAAACTGCTCAAAGCGATGAAGCTAGTTACGTGATTTCGATCCAACAAAGCAACAACACATCATCGTGCAGGAAGAGACAGAGCACGAAAGTGTAGCCTGAATTTTTTAGCCACCTATTAAATGAGGTGCCTTGGGATAGTTGATTATGCGGTACCCCCAAAGGTTGGGCGAGCGAGGACAAGAATTGGCCGCCCAAGGAATCCGTAATCCTTGGGACAAAATATCCACGTAACCTTGCTCGAGATTTTTGGCGCATTGAGCATACCGGCAAAGTTGTCAGGTGACAAGGCTGGAAATTGTTTGGACCTGTGAAGAGGCTTGGTCTTTATCTGAGATAGTTTTAGAGAAGGAAGCCCGCCCTTTCGATGTCATTGGTGTAAGGGAAAGATATGTGCTCACAAAGGGCCCCCGGCACCCCGTAACGCATGTAGGCCTGGCAAGTGGTATGTCTACATGGGTTGATTGGAAGAGAGATGATGGTTCCATAGGGTGGCTTACGGAAGATGTGGGAGATGTTACTACAGAGGGGGCAGGCATCTGTCCGTCAAATTTTTGTTGCGTAGAAGGGAAGGGAAAAAGGCACTGCACTGTGAAGAGATACACACGCCTTAGGAAGAAGAATAAGGCAGGGCGTGTTTCGGTTGGTGGGAAGACTTGTTGGTCCGAACGTGCAGAACGATTAGATACAGAGAGAGGAAGGCAACGAGACAAGCACTTCGCATAAAACTTGTGCCGCAATAGATGGACTCAAGGCTAAGTCGAGGCGATGGAATCACAATTTCAATTTTCAACGCCCGCCAACACCTCTAGTCCCTGTAGGTGGTCTACAGAGTACGGCACCTTAGCCATTGCTACAGCCGGACCTGATGTCATAGCTTGAGATGGAATTGAGGCCAAAGTGCTTAGAGCGTAGCCCTGGAGTTGCAATAGATGAGCTCGTGGGACCCGAGAGTGGCTTGTGCCCTTCACCAGCACGCTTCAACCCTAACTACCAAAGATGGATCTCCACGTTATCACCCGAAGAGCTTCAAAAGGCGGGCCTTCTTGTGCTGCCTTCATGAGTGGTACATGCAAGCAAGCGTACCACAAACAGCAAAATGTGGCATTTATCGCAGTTGCTCGCTAAAAGAGGTTTTTTGGCATGACACGCATCTAAGAGGTTACGCATCAATGGGTTTCGACGATTTGTTTGACCTCATGGCACTGGATGTATTGGATGTCCATCCTTCATCGCAGATGACACCGTGAGTACAATTTCTTCTATTCTCGCACTCACTTGGGATGCCTCTTTCATCTATTTGCTTGTAAATTTGCTTTTGCATGCCTCTATTCCTAGATGCCCGCCATGGAAGCTAGGTCATGTGTTTTGTCAGTTGGCTTTTGATCCCGGAACCATTGATCTTCGTTGGGGCCGACCGGGCTGGCCCGGCAAAGATGGGCATTACATATCTAGAATGGGGCCTAAGGAAACATCTTGACAAGGATTTTGTCATGTTTAAGCATAACCCCCGTGGACACCGGATTGCCGTTGTCATTGCTATCATGTGGAGGAGGGTTTATTTCATTGACTCTGCGCCCAACTTGAAGTCAGATACGCCTTCCATTGAAAACTGCAATAAACAAAGGAGTGTTTCCTAACCTACAATTGACCATGCATTTTTTTCTTAATTATGTTACTAAAAAAATAAAAAAAGAATGTGACATTTTACATTTTACTCATGTGTAGGCTTACTGAGCGTGTTTTCAATCCCACGGCTAAGGAGGTGACGAGGACACAAAAGTTTTTGGTTCACCCCAAATATACGAAAAGTAAGTTGTGCTTCACTTGAAGTTGTGCGCTTATGCTTTCCATTCGTTGAATAACCAATGGTTGTTGAGATATTAGGCAATTTCCAGATTAATTTCATAAAAGTAAATCATGATGAACTCGAAAAGCTAGATTAAGCATGTGTACTAGCATAACACAAAAGCATATCAAGATCATAGCATGATTCAACATCATATAGCATAACATGATCATAACAACTAATGCAAACATGTGTATCATACTAGCATGACTTAGCATCATATAACAAAAGCATACTGTATCCAAAGCAAAGTAAGTTCTGCCTCTACGGTTGATTTAGTCAAAATAGTCTATTTACAAGACCTCCATGACACCGCGGCCACCCCCCCAAGAGTAAAAACATACCCACTAGTGGCATAGATTTGATCAATATCGAACCAGTCAGATCACTATATCCCTCTAGCACATTGGGTGCCCCGGAATAGTGAATCCTATAACTCATTGTACCTTTAAGATAGCACAAGGCCCTTTCTTGGTCTGGTTGCACTAGTTAGATACATGAGTGAACCAACAATTTCTTCAGAGTTTTAACTTCAATTGATCTCTCGTACACTTCTTATTCTTTTGCAATGTCACACTAGTATCATAGGTGTTGGAGAAGACTTTCTATCCATAAAGCCAAATCGGCTTAGGACCTTCTCAACATAGTGAGATTGTGATAAAGTAATCCACTCTCTTCCACACCTTTTGCTCTTCACCTTTTACTACAAACCCATCAGTTTGATCTATGTAAATCTCCTCATCCAACTCTCCATTAAGAAAAGTCGCCTTCACATCCATTTGATGAATGATCGTACCATATGAGGCAAAAGCCAAGGATAATAGTGTTCAAATAGTGGTCATTCTAGCAACAGTGAATCAGTATCAAAGAAACCCTCCTTTTGAGTATAAACCCTTAGCCACAAGCCGAGCCTTGTACTTGTCAATAAAGCACCATCGCCCAAGCTTCTTCTTTGAATATCCACTTACATCCAATTGGTTTACAACCATGATCCGACCTTAGATGTTTAATCTTTCTTTTCTAGTTAATTTTAACTTCTCAGCCTTAAAGATTTTAAAGTAGTCTAATGCTAATGCCTCATCTTTAGTTTTCAGCAAGGAAATATAGCAAAAATCTAAAAGCATCATGAATTAACGCCATCAAATATCTTTCCACACACCATTCATCTCACATAGATCAGAATGTATGAGTTCTAGAGGTGCCAAGTGTCTTTCCTCCACCGCCTTTGTGAGGCTTTTTGAGGTTGCTTAGATTGCACACAATTATGACACTTAGAACCTTTGGTAATGGTGAAATCTAGAATTAGTCGCAAGTTAGATAGATGTGACACCAAAATTCACATGACATAAAACGAATGCCAAACACTCGAATTTTCATTAATTCTCGCAATAACTGATTCAATCGACTTATTACAAAAAATCGCCAAAACTTAGGTGAAACAAACCTCTGCAAACCATAGCCCTTCACCAATAAATTGTCCATGCTTAGACATAACTACTTTATTGACTCAACACTACCTTAAACCCAACTCTTAAAAGAAGGGAAACACTAACAAGGTTCTTACGGAATGGTAGGATATACGTTCTTTAGTTGTACTTTCTTCTTCCCTGAAGTAAACTTCGCATCTACCTATGCCAACACCACGAACACAAGCATGACTCATATTCCCCATTAGGACGGATGAACCTTTTGAACTCATGATAAGAAGAAAATAAAGAGATGTCAAGACAACACAGTGAATATTAGCACCGTGACAACCTACCAACTTGGTGATTGAAATAATCGGAGGTAGTACAGTAGGAACATTATCAGACTATCATCGAAGATTGCTAGCTAGTCACGTAGGTTGACGCTCTTATTTTTCCCATCTAAAAGTGACCAAGCTCCTCCAATTAGTGAAGCAAGGCACATCATCATTGTTTTTTCTTCTTCTCGGTGGTAGTTGTTAATTTGGCATTGGAAGATTTATTCCTACCTTGGTCTTGCCATGTGGGTTTTCCAAGACCAAATTGTGCTGCACGGCCTCGGGTTCCCCTTCTCAATAGTGTTCTTTGTCCGAATCTTTCCTCAACATCAAGAGATGCTAAGTCATATCTATAATTTATGTTATATGATCCAAGCCCCAGCTGACATCCTAAGACAAGCCTTTAAGTGATGACGGATGACGCACCGGATGAAGAGAACCGCTGTGGAAGATTTGGGAGCAAATACGCCGAAGAGCGCCTCCCAAAAAAACCTTATTCGGCTGCACGGATAGAGACTATGCAGCGCAAAGAGCGGGAAAAGGAAAATATTATTTTTACTACTTTAGGATTTCTAATTGGAAGGGTCGGGCTCGGGTGCAAGTGGTCTACCTACCAGAACCGAAGGTCCCGGGTTCAAGCAACAGCCTCCACATATTGCACATGGTGCGGTAAGGCTTGGCTAAAATACCCTTCGGACCTCGCGGTCGCGGGAGCCTCTGGCCGTGATGCGCCCTTTAAATTTTCCAATTGAAACTCCCAATTATAGTTGTGGTTTTGTGTCTAATCCCGGCAGTACAAATATATAGGAGGAAAACTCCCTACCTCCCACATCAACCCGACAATATGATACTAATTGATATCGCACCTCGCACCTTTACTCATGAAGTTTGAAACAATAAAGCCCATTAGGGAAACCTGAATATTGGGCCTTTGAGATTTATGAGAATTTCTTCATATGATTGCCGATTTAATACTTTGCAAACTGATAACAAGACATGTGAGTTCTGCAGTACCACTTGATGCTAGCGATGAAACAAGTTCATTTGGATCGTCACTAGGTAACTCGAGCGCAGCTCCATCTTGTGCCTACCTTTGTTTTGGCAATATAGACCATGTGTACAACAACAAACACTTACGCCACCTTTCTTTTGTATTAGGATTTTGAGTTGAAGCGGAGATTCGATCACCTTTGGAGGATATTAGAGAGATGATCGCGAGTTTCTTATGGAACGTGTCATCGGCCGTGACATTTGGATTTAAGTAAACCGTAAAGTCGATTCTGTTTCGCTTCGGCGCATGACGTCGAGGTGGAGTACATGCATGTGAGCTGCTATCCTTTGTTTCCTGCATGACTGATCAGAGCTGGATACATGCATGTGGCGTGTTGTTGTGCTGTGAACAATCGCGTGGCGTGCTGCTCGAAGAGCGGGTACATCTCAGGTGGCCCAGACAATCCGAGATACAGCTGAATTTTGCAATGCCGGGCGCTCCGCCATTTTGTTTGCAGATGGGACTCGTGGCATCCGTATTATTTGTGTTTTGCCGGTAAGTCTCACCATTTTCGAATTTCTACTCGTCGTGCCGAAAGCGGTCTGTTATCTATGATGGCCGGACTCATACGCTGTGATCCGCGGCCTTTGTGTAGGTTTTCGTGCTAAATGTCTGCCAGCGTCACGAGCGCGTCCTGAAACACCCGAACAAGCTGCCTCACGACACGTACATTCTGGTCGTGCGAGTGTAATCAAAAAGCGTGACGCTGCGTATAAAATGCGACTAAATCCGCAGGCTGACGAGTCTACAAAAGCACGCGCCCTGTAATGAAAGTCTGGAAAGGAACGCAGGGCGGTTTACTAAAAGCGGCGTCCAGCTCGTGCGTGTTGCTTCCCGACATCGCGTGTTCGCGTAATGCAACCGCGTCACGTAACCGCGGAAACACTATTGGCGGACGCAGTCGTTTAGACATCGCGATCTGTAGTTAAACTCGCATGAGTTACTGATTCGAGCATTCGACCGCGTCAGCGCTGAGAGTGCATTAAGCTCGCTGCACGATGAGTACAAAACAAGCGTCTGTGGAACTGGAGTGTAATTCACCGCCGAGCAATCCTAACTCGCTGCACTGCATCTGTAGGTGACAGCGGACCGCGTGTACCACTGGCGTGCCTGTCGCGTCATGGGCAGATATCACGCGGTCGGTTCGCGTTCACACGTCTCAGATATTTGAATAGCGGCTTACGTGCGACCTTATATAGTGATCGGTTAGGTCGGCGAGTTGGATAATAGTTAGAGCGTCGCGTGCAAGCGTCGGCGTGTCGTTAGCGGCCGCGAGGCGCCTTCTTGTACAGCGTGCGTACATTGAAACCGTTGATAGCATCGCGGGCTCGTCGCGTCACTACTTTTGGGCGTGGGTCGATTCTGCGTCGCGGCCAGTGCAGCGTAGCGTTTCAAAGGTACGGTAAACTTAGGTAATAATGCAGCCAGATACGGTAGCAGTCGCACAAAGCGATGGGACCGCGAGGCGTTCCGGCGTGTGTAACAAGGGTTTACTCTGACGGAAAGTTTGAGACTTACTAAAACACATGCGTATTAAAGCTTGTTGCGGGAGCTTCGCTTCTGGGACAGTACGTAAGCCGGACATTTAGAGACCCTAATGGGCGAGGCCTTGCAGCGTCTTGTGTAGATACAGAATCAGCCTGTAATTGTAGAGGCCTTTTTTACATAGTGATTCTCAAGTTATGGGAATATATCTACAAAATTTGGTACAACTTACGTATATATGTGAAAGTCACACATGAGATAATGAGAGAAAAGGGAGAATAAGAGAAATGGACATGTGTGCTAATATACAAAAGTGCAAAAGTATAATTGTAGTCATGACAAAAGTCATGATAATATATATTCTTACACAATAACCATACTATATACTTAATATGTATAAAAGCACACATGAAATGATAGAGAAAGGAGGAGAAAAAAGAAGGAAATAGGAAAAGGGGAAAACAAGAAGAAATTAGAAAAGGAAAGGGAACCGGGCTCATTTCCTCTTGAACACGCCCAACACCTCCTCCTCTTTTCTTCTTTTCTTCTCTTCTTTTTTCCCCTCCACTGACGGGCGGCCCAGGCCAGCGGCCACCGGCCCACTCTCTTCCCTCTCTCACTTTCGGCGACACACGGGACCCACCCGCCGACCCGCGTTCCCACTCCTCTCCCTCACCCGACATGCGAGCGCGGGCGTTAGCTCCCGATGGGTCGGTACACCGAATGCTGTACGCCGATGCTGCCGGGACCGGTACATTCCCCATCGAACCGGACAAGGCAAGCATCGCGGACTTGCACCACGATGGGCCTAGGGACTCCCTTGGCGGTCACACCGCCCATCGGCTGACCTTATCTTCCCTTCCACGAGAAACGATTGAGGCGGCCGACCTGACGGCACACCTTGGCGGCCCGATAATGACGAATGACAAACCGGCTTCGCCGGGGATAGCCCTGTGCAGGCCCGGCATAGATCCATCTCCAAGCGGTCTACGCCGGCGGGGACCGGATTCTACGGACCGCAGTGGCACGGGAAGCGGCAACACTCGGCCACCATAGCCTTGGCAGGGCGGCGGCCGGCGGCGTGACCAGCTGGCCGAGCCAACCGTCCGTTGACAAGGCGATCTGCAGTGGATAAGCACACGGCGAGCACCGGCTAGGCGCCAGCGAGACACCAGCGCCTTGGCGGGCTATCGGAAGAAGTCACGGGGCGGCGAGAAAAATCTTGCTGGTAGCGGCCTCCCATGGCGCCACCTATAAATAGCCGCCCAAACGCATATCGAGCTCGCACTCCTCTCCATCAGCTCCGCGCGTGCCTGGACCCGCAGCGGTGCTCCCCTCCATTCCTCCTCTTTCCCTCCACTCCTCTCCACCTCGATTCTCCCCAAATCGAGCTTCGCCGCCGTAGGGTAGGGTTAGAAGGTCCCAGCAGTCTCGATGCGTCGTAGGTCAAATTGGCGGTCGGTGAGCATCCGAGCTTCCTCGTCCGTTTCCCTATCTTCTCCTTTTGTTGTAGCGCGGTCACGGTACACGCCCGCTCGGCGCCGCCACCGCCCAGCGCCGCCCGACGCCACGCTATGGGGAAGACCTCCTCCGTAGCCCTACTAAACCCGAGGGAGGACCGAGTGGCGAGAGCGGTTCCAAGACCCCTCGCGGTGAGCTCAGCAAGAGCCGGCGACTCGGCAGCGCGCCGCCCCGCCTTGGCGTCAGCGAAGGAACCGCGTTTGTCCGCAAGCGGCCGCGTCCCCACCCCACCCCCCGTCCGCGTCAAAAGGAGGGTCGATTATGGGGCACGGCGGCGTGGCGGCAGTTGACACGCTCAACGGTGCCACCTCGGCGGACCCCACGGTCCCGCTCGCCCTCGAGTCCACATGGCGAGGATGGGACCCACTTGTCGCCGTCATGGCGCATCTACATAGTGCTGTGTACACATAGGAAGTACTATGTACACCCCACTTTTGTACACGAGGATGTTATAAATACTACTTCGTATTAGGAAAAATTCGAGAAAATTTGTAAATTCATCATTTGAATTATAGAATTTTTATCATGTAATTAGTTCCAATATTATTACATGATAAAATTATCATATAATATTACCTAATAAATTAGTGGGATTAATATTGTATAATTCATATCTCATGCAAATTAACTCGATTTGAGTAAAGCGACCATAATTCATCTAAAATCTAGGACTATGCATTCATTGTCACCACCATAATGTTCTATGCTTGCTATGCTTGCTTTAGTTTAAACCAGGTTTCGATAAGCAGCGTTAGCTCTTCATCGACTTCGTTTAGGAGTTTCCTTCGAAAGAGCGAAACAGTTAGATCACCGTGCGATTTGTAAGAACATACCGGAGTCCTTACCCCCTAACTGACCTTAAGTTAATTGATGTTAATTGATGATGTTAATATAATGGATCACCGAGGTCATGGCCTATTATCGTATGTGATGGCGAGATTATGAAGATGATACATACAAGGTGTATGTATGAGATGTTGTTAAGCTATGTGCATAAGATATGATGATGAGCTAGGTTGCTCGGTAAGAGATGAGATATTTTGCACATACGATAATAGCCATGAAGTTAATTATGTTGATAACTTGTTAGTGTATAGTGGTATGAGCGATAATGTAGCCATGGGGCTAAGTGGGATAATCATCCACATTATCTAAAGCTCATACGTTTAAATAGAACTTATATGAGATCTTAGAAATGAACCCTAACCAACAAAAGAGGTGGGTGGTGGTAATCCACAGTGGTGAGTTACCCGCAACGGGAAATAAACGTGAGGGATTCCTCACGAGGAGATTTGCCTCTAAGGGACCGGTTCATAGACCTTCACCTAGATGCGATTATAACATCTGACCCCGCGCCGGGATGGAGGCCTGATTCCCACCCGTTAAGTTGCGGTGTAGGTCGATCCAAGGTGGCGTAGGCGGCGATCTATCGGGGAGGACATGGGAAGGCGCCCATGGTCGGTTAGCGAGCTGTGGTCGATCCGTTAAAAAATCTTGGCGTGGTGGCGCGGGTTTTGTGCCACGATATATATACTTATGATGATTATGATTTCTTTGTGTGCGGTGGTGTGTATTGAAGCCACGTTGGGGGTAGTGTGCATTGAAGCTACGTGGGGATGATCGTCATCCAGCCAACCTGAAGTCATGGTAGGATCATACGAAACCTAGGGTAGCACCGGCGGTCGCGAGGTCTCGTTAGGCTTTGTCGAAGCCATGAGGCGATGGTGGAGGCAACACCTATCGTGTGGGGAAAGTGTACAGCCTACGTAGAAGTATCAAATCTATTGAATACCCGTCCTTGGAATGGGGGATGCTAGGCGGGAACATCTATGATAAAATTCACCTAAGGATAACTAACTCTGCTTTTTGACATGTGTTATGAGGATGAGATCCACCCCTGAACTAGCAAGAGCAGTTTTTGAGACTCTGTTAGGGCCCAAACCCTTAATAATCATAACCACCCCTCGTTTGGACTTGCCTGAGTAATGCTTGCACTTTCACCCTCCTCTCTGCTTTTGGCTGCACATCTACATTACTCAGAGGTGTGTCTGGCCGTCAAGATAGAGTGAGACCAACATTCTCAGAGGGAGTTCGCAAGGTGTTTGCTTAGGAGAAAAAGATGTTGAAGCCCGTGATTCATCCATGCTCAAGTTTGCCCGTGGAGTACGGGCAAGGTCATGGTTAATCCACCGCTCGGGTTGGCTAACTCTGATATTGTAAACTGATCAGATCCCTTCTGCCGGCCACCGTAAGCCCCTTTTCTATCTATATCTATAAAGCTTCGATTTACCATTAACTTTCTCGTATACCATTATCCGAGACTAATAAGAGCGTGTTTGTGGCGTGATAGTGGCGCAAAACACGATGTGATTAAGGACCCATAAAAAGTGGGGCCTGGCACAACCCCGAGAAACCAAATTTAATACCTCCCCGACATGGCCACCGCAGGTGGGGAATAGACACGTTGGCCCACTACCAACTTCTCGCAAGGAGGAAACAAATTACGCGGTGGTGGTACATTTGAATACTTTACTGTGATGGATAGAGGCTAAACCACTAGCGAAGATCACGTCTGGAGGCAATCCAAGAAATTTAATCGGGCAAAACATAATCCTAGATTCGAGGTGCCTAGAATGATCCGCGGTCGATAAGCGGCAAGCGGTTTGACTCGGACAAATTGAGAATTATGCACACAAATGGGCACGAAGATAGCCTTTTGCCTTTAGTTTACCACCCGCAGTCCAATGGGGCAGTCGAGAGAGCAAATGGAATAATATTCTCCCGCAATATCAAAACCTTTGTTCAACCCTCAAGGTAAAGGTAAGTGGGCGACGAGTTGACAAAGTAATCACGGTCCCACAACACAACGGCCTTCAAGGAAGCAACCTGGCCTACTCCATTCAAACTCATGCGAGGAGAAGAGGCAATGCTACCAGGAGGAACTAAAAGCGAGAAAGCCTCCAAGGCCATAAAGCAAAAGATGGCGGAGGACGAAGACTATGCCAAAGAAACCCTAGAACACAAAATATTTGAAACATAATGAAATACCTCAGATTCCTGAGACAAGGTCCACAAGAAGAACATCAAGACGGAGACCAAGTCCTCAAGCGAAACCAACGCCCAACGTAAGCTACAAGCAAAGTGGGACGCCTATCGATTGCAAGAAAAGGCGGCAAGGCCCGAGGGCTCCGCCTCATTGGCAGTGAGCGTTCTGTAACGTATGCGAGATAAATTGGGCAAGCGTCTCGCACGCTGTCGTTGTAGCTTTCAATCGGGAAATATTCAGAGTATCAGATATCTTTCCACAACGAGCGATTGCGCACTAATCTCGAATAGAGCCGCCCA
>JADLZK010007824.1:0-21887 GCA_015847255.1 Hyparrhenia diplandra
AAGAGAAGATTGGTCTGGAGGAAACGCCCGCCGTAGCCGCTCCACGCCATCAATCGCTCGCCGCGGGCTCGGGATCCAGCTGTGCGGGTTGCGCGCCGACCTTTTGGCCGAAAAGTGGTTCTGCGCGACGTCAGTCGTGCACGCCGACGCTGTCCACCCTCATTGGTGGGCGGCGCCGTTGTCGATGGCCGGTTGGTCTGCCTTGTCCCTGCCCCACTCGTAGAGTTAGCGAAGTTTCCCGGGCCGTTGTCCTTGGAAGCGGTATGGGCCGCGTGGTGTGGTCGCCGTGGTCGCTCGCTGCCGAGTCCCCATTTGCCGAGATCGTCGGGCCCAAGCTGCGCAAAGTATCCCACGCGAAAAGGTTACCTTGTCGCCATAAGCCTACGCCGACTATGGGGCCATGTATCTCGCTTCCTCTCTTGACCCACCAATCAGCTGGTTGTGCCTCGTGCTCGTAGATTGGGCGCCTTGGTACGCTCTCTCGCTCGTAAATACGCAGCCAGGTCCTCTCTTCCATGCCGTCTTGGGTTCCGCCGTCTTCGGTGTGTGGTAGGGAGCTCCGTTCCCCTTTTCCTGTTCCTCGCGCCTGATCGGCGTGCTCTGCCGCGGGGCAGCCTGTGGCTGACGATTTGTAGGCTGTTGTGCCCCTCCCGACCAGATCTTCGCAACGCCAGCGCTGCTGCCCGTCCACGGTCCTACGCGGCGGCGACGAGCGGAGGCGCGACGTGCAGGGTCTGCTGGTCAGCTCCAGTCGGCGTCCTCCTTTCTCCAACTCGCTGCACCCGGTATGTGCTAACACACACCCGCGCTAATCGATGTGTTGTTCAGTTTCTGTACTGATGGTGGGATCTGGTGCCTTCTTGCCAAGATGGTAGTGCGGCTACTGCTCTACGGACAGCGCGGCAAGGGCCCGTTCTCGAGCTCCCTCCTCCCCTTCTCTCGAACCTACGCGGCGCGTGCGCAGGCAAGCGATGCCCCCGGCCGCAACTCGCATGCACGCCCCCAACAAGGCGGGTCTCGGGCCATGGGCGCAGCCGCTCTCCCGCCCCGGGGCCGCCCGTAAGGACCCACCTACCGTGGATCCGGCGGGTTTTCGCGGATCGATCCGGTCGACCTACCCACCAGACTGAGGCAACGCGCGCGGAGGCCGCCGGGCCGGGTAGCCAGGGTTATTCTCGCCTCGTGCCGCTTATCATACCACGCTTTTCTCTCGTGATCCTCTTCCTACCGAATAAATTACCGTGCTTTGGTGATGTGGGTTTCTTGTTTGATGTGATGGCCTGAAGAATGTTCGTGGTAGCCACTGAAAGTGCTTTGGGGAGCCACAGAGTGGATTTGTTCTTTGCCCTCCCATTCACTCTAATACCTATCTTTGTGCATAACTGCTTCCTACGCTTGCAAATAACGGAATAAAGTTCTCGTTTTACTCAATCCCGATTTTTTCGTGTGTCCTCAAGGCTTGATATAGAGGATTCTAGCGTTGGGGTTGTTAGCAATCCGGCCGTTGGTGAGTAGTAGCTAGCCGTGGGTGGTGGCACGCCCGTAGGGGCCATGTCGCTGTCCGAATAGATGGACACGGGTGCCTCGCATAAAAGTGGGATGTAGTAGTATCAACGATATTTTATTTCCCATCTTTTTCTTTCCTTAGATTTGTCGGTACCTGGGCGTGTTTTTTTGCCCCCGATGCAAAGGTTTCACCCTCAAATGCTGGTTACATAACAATCGCTGCTTGTGCTTCGACCGGCATGGTTGGTGTTAACGATGCTTTTGAGATGTGTTAATTTGATCATGTTTGATTTCTTACCGCCTTAGTATGATTCTTGTTGCATATTTTTTTTTTTTTTGCACGCACTGTGCACCTCGCTATGGAAGACAGCCTTGTTAGGAAATGTTCAAATACCTCATCAGATTTGGCTATTTTAGTTTCAATCATTTTTTGAGCTTCTTTAGGAAAATTGACCACTTAGTTTTGACCGATGATTTGAATGCGCACCATGAAAAAATTAGTCTTCCACATTGTGCAAGCTTAGAAAACAACAATACTTATTAGCTTACTTCTTTCAATTTTTCCCATATGACTCATGTAGTTTTCCTTGGCCATCGAAAAAAAAAAAAACATTTCTGGAGTCCTTGATCAAGCTCCGATCTCAGATCCTATTCGCTGGCAACAACTCTTCTCGAGACATCAATTGGTCCAAGTGGTTGTGTAGGACTGGTTAGAGCCCGATCAATTGATCCCACCCCAAACAACATCCCCTTTTTTGCCTCTAGAGCCCGGATCGTATTTCTTTTTTTTCATTTCTACCCGCGGATCTTCGAGAGCCGCCGCCGCCAGAGTGATTGAAATGTATTTTGATCCATGAAAAATGAAATGACCTCGTTGTCGAATATCGCTAAGTTGTGCAAAAATAAAAATGAAAAAGCATCACTCCCATAAAATGGTTGTAGTTTGAAAGAATCATGAGACCGTTGGAGGCCCGGCCACAACAAAAACAACATGGTTCGACATGATAGACGGTCCAACTCGTTATTTCGCTTATCGGCTCATACAATCACGCTATCACTCATGCAAGCATGAAGGGTGAGAGAAATTTGATTTGCCCATGTAGGCTTCTCCCATGCCCTTTACATTTCGTAAATCTAGAATTTTCTTAAGTTGGTCAATAGATTTATGTTAACCAGCCCCTCTTAGAAATCTAGAATTTTAAATCTAGAATCTCGTATGACATGTGTTTAGAGTTTTTTTTGTTAGCCGGTCCCAAAATAAATTTGTATACATGTGCACCGCTCGCTGGGCATAGTGCTCGTTGGTGAGGGTTTGCCGTATTTTTTCACGTGGGTTAGGGGCCGAATTGGGAGGACTATTGCAGCCATGAAATTCTCATATTTGTCGTGGGCTTCAGATCCGCTTATGATCACCGTATTGCTCGGGCCGTATATATTTTGTAGGGAGATATTGCTGTAAGGTAATACTGACCGAATGTGCCTTATTAAATTACGTAGCATTGCGTATAATTTCCAAAACATGTCTTCTCGGATTGATAATGTGATCTCATTTAGTCTATAAAAGTAGCACTTTGTTATGTGATAGTGTGATATCGTAGTATGGAATGTGCCTTATTATGTGATACTAAGCTGAATGCTATTGAGAAATTATAAGACCTGTTAATGAATCTGCCTCATTTCTTTCTATTTTAATACTTATTAGTTTTTGCAGTTCAACTTATATCAATTGATGTACATCCGCTACGAGATTGAAGAAAATTAGTACTAGCGCTTCCTCCATAACCAAGATGCTGGCAATACATGTAAGGGATATATTTTTAGTTACATGCCGTAATTTCTATTACTACTAACATGCTGGCCGAAATTAATTTGTTGATCTATTATTTCTTTTGTTCTTTGAGATTGTCTTTTTAGAAACCAAAATGACAGTGGAGGGCTTTCCGTGGTGGGATAAAAATCCTAAATGAAAGGTGATTGGTTCTCACCGCATTTCGTGGAGATTGTACTTTCTTTGGCCGCATACCTCAAGCGCATTTTGTTTGGTTTATTGCAAGATGTAGAGATGGACTTTTTTAGACAATGCCAATGCGAGAAGTTGATGCTAAAAAATTGCATTGCTATGTTCATGACTGTATACACATTAGTTACTATGCATATCTGAATTCGTAATTGATGCTTTTTATTATGCCTTGCCTTTTTTTTGGTTCTAAAATTCTGATCCAAATTTTTCTGCCTTATCATGTGTAATTGTAGGGGACCTGTTTTACACAAGGTGAAGATGAGGCTCAAGAGGGGCTATTGTGTGCAAAGATGCAACTGCTTATGAGTCTCGTGGCGCCTGATCCATCTTGCAAACTTGGGCGCAGGAGAAGGGGAGCTCGGCCATTTTTCTCGAACATGTGGACTTTGCCGCGTCTGAAGAGGATCTTTGCACATCTCTGTTAGATGCCTGTTCTCTGTTAATTTCAACAAATCCTTTTCAAATTTTGCTTTACTAACTATGGTATCACCAAATAGTGTTCCATATATATATAGAGATACTCATATATTTATTTTGAAGGTCGCTATAAGCAAAAATTTATTCTTAAAAAAACGCCTAAGCCGGGTTTATGTACGATTTGGTACCGGTTTTACTACTATTTTCTATTGCAAAAAAAACATAAGTTTGTCGCTTTCAAGGTACCTATCTCTATATGATTAAAGTCTATATCCACTACATGGATCAATAGAATACTACTACTACTAATAGTGTAAACATGTGTGTGGCTTGACCCATTGTTTAAAACAAATACATGGTTTGCTATTTTTTTTTTAAATACCGACTTAAATCAGACTCAATGTTGTTGATTTCATTTTGATACCATGTTTGTTAAGCAAGGGACTAAAAATGCTCCTTATGCAATGTATATCCCGGATTTCGGATAGAATTTTTGCTTGGATATTGATTTAGATAATACTTCAGCCTCCTATAGGATTGGCATTTTTTTTTTGTAGTAAGCAGTGTCATGTATAGTTGAATATTGCTATGTAGAGAATGTTCTATCCTTATTTTTGGTCAAAAGGTTCTCGATGGTTCTTAAAAGCTCATGATTATGCCCTGAAGGTCAAAATTGGTTGGGGTTAAAGCTCGGGCTTCATCGGATTGTGGCCTACTCATGGTCTTTTGTTTAAAGACAAAGCAAAATAAACTCGTAAAATGATAATCGCCGCAAAAGATGATGATTCAGTGTGTCCGTAATAGTTCGCCCGCAGTTTCCACCGAATCGTAGAAAGCAAGTCTAAGAAGATTGCTAATCCTACACGCCTGCTATGGGGTTTAAAGAAGATTCCTAATCCTACATCAGCTTCTTCCATATGTGCAAGTCAAGTGGAAACTCAAAGATTGCTAATCCTTGCTAAACTTGCGGCTGAATTGTTGTCTCTTCTAGGAGCCGTTGTCCCTGGGACGCGACCGCTTCCCAAATAGGCCGGAGCTTTGTCAACTAACATGATTGCATCATCTAAAGTCCTTTTGTGCACCATGCTAAGTGGGTGTGTGTGCTGTGGACTTTTTGCCATGTCCAATATGCAATGTATGTGAGATTGATCCGACGCCGCCGAGGAGCCTAACCATGCTGTTTTTAGATGATGTTTGTGTATGTCGCTATGTGGGACAACGGAACGCCTATGGTCCCAAAGAAACAATTACATCATACCATCGTTAGATGGTGCTGGCCGTTCTTGTGTGTAATATTAGCTAGCTCTTTGAACTATCACCCTGCTCATTAATTATTATATAATGTGGTGTTCATCCGCTTAGCACATGTTCCGATAAAATAGCAGCTGGGCCAAACCGCAGTTTCGCTAGCGCCATATCCGCTGCAGATGAACTCCCAACATACATGGGGCGCCATAACTAGTCTTCTATGATATGTTATGCTCCATCGACAGCCCGGACATCGAGCCTGGAGGCTGAGGCAACCGTTCTGGAGTTGGACAATGTGTCAGAATGCAAATCACCTTGCTACTGAAGTATCATTTGAGAAATAGGCTTTGGATATGAAAAGCCAAGGAACCCCACTATAGAAATATTATCAGCATGATTGCATAAAAAGCCTTTTGGAAGCTTTTCTGCTAAACTAAAAAAGTGTTGTCTTAAAGTGGGAAGGAGCAATATGAAAAAGCTTCTTTTGACAGCAGAGTACCTCAAAATGTCGATGGACAGCTTCGAGGCCGTCCTCAACGCTACACCATGGCGTGCTGCCCCATTGTCCAAATCACCAGTGATGTTCCATGTCATCCCGACTGTATGCCCCGCAGTGGCTCAGAGAAGCTTGCAGAGGCTATCATCGCCTCACCTGACAAAGATGCAAGGCACCCAGCGAACCCGCGTTGTAGAGATGAGACACATGCAAGGAGTGACGGACCGCAACTTTTTTCAGGAAGCTTGCCAGTGAAATAATGCAGCAGATGGATTAGAGAGCACTGTGTTGCGCTGTGAGTTTTATTAGCTCTAGAAATTTGTGTCGATGTGGCCTTAGCTTTATGGTTGAAGCTAACTGCAACTGCTGCTCTGGTTGGCCTTGCCCTGAGAGTCCTGCTCTCTGAACATCTCCAAGATTGTACTTCCTAATGAATCTATTCACCTGCAATACTTTTACGGGTGATTGATAACCAAGAGTTTCTTCGAAATAAATTGTTTTGTCCTGTAAAATAAGGCGATGTTTGTTTTGAAGGCAATTCAATAAATGAAAACTGTAGAGTTCAAGAAAGCAGGTATGGAGAATGCTTCGCCCTTTCGATACTTACAAACTGCTTGATCTGAGTATATCACAGGTTTATCAAAGAGGCGGACACCCAGCGGTCCAGTCAAATCACGGTTAATCACTTGTTTTGAATCTGTTCATAAGTCGTATTTAACAATCTTATCACCATATCCCACTCTGATACTCTGAAAATAAAGAGCATGTGTTGTGAGGACCAATCTTCCTGCCAAAAGGAATGAACATATTAATTGTTTTTCCAAAGTGACGCATGTCTGCCAGTTGAGAACTTGTATAGAAATTAATCAATTAATTAATCAATTCACCTAGTACTTGAGCGTCCATGGAGACGGAGATGGAGGAAGTCGAGGTGGCAGCTGGTACTTGAGCGTGAAGCCGAGCGGCCGCCGAGCAAGGACTGCGAGAGGCGCGCGTGGACGTCGGCGAGCGATGTCTGCCGGTCCACGGCCACGATCCGGGTCTTCCAGCCCAAGTAGCCCAAGCGGCCGCCGTGGAGGACGGAAGGGCCGGAAGGGCTCGTCCCACCACCCCACCCCCTGCAGAGAGAAGACTCCGTGGACTCGGCGTACCCGGGCCCAGGGCTGGGTCCCCACGCCGGCGGCCGTCGCATTCCCGTCGGGTGGCGGGCGGACTCCTGCCAGCGCGCCACATCGAGGCCGTAGTCCTCCCCGTCGATGTGGTGTTGCTGGTGTTGCTCTCCGGTTCAGGCTCCAGGCCTGCCGCTGCGCACCGTCATCGCTGTTGAGATATGCGGTGACGGAGGCCACCGGCGACAGGCCGGATCGCCGACCAGGAGGATAACCGCGACGCTGAGAGTCCGTCTCGCCGGTTAGAGCTAGGTCGTTCGTCGAACTTTTTTGTTTAAATTTTTTATCCCCGTGATTTCCATGGATTCTTTCCGTGGATTCGAACCAGCCCCAGGCGTAGGCGTCGGGGTCTAGAGAGGCATATGTCGGGGTCTCACGGTGTAAGACCTGTGACAATCCTAAATTTTGCATTGCGGAGATCTAATTGATTTCGGCTGGTTGCGCCAAAAATAGAAAGAAGCAGGTCATTATAAGTAGATTAAATTTTTATCCCCGCGGATTTCCATGGATTCTTTCCGTGGATTCGAACTGTGCCCCAGGCGTAGGCGTTAGGGGGGGTCTAGAGGCGTATGCCCGGGTCTCACCTGTAAGACCGCGGACAATCCTAGCCCTTGGTTGTGAGATCTAATCCGATAGCGTTTTGCGCAAAAAATGTAAAAGCAAGATGCCATTATAGTAGAGATTGGCTTTTGCATGAACATTTGATTTTTTTTTTCCGCTACAACGCACGAGTACATTTGCTAGTAAAAAAAAAAAAAAAAAGGGAAAAAAAATCTCAACTACCTAACCAACTGCCAAGCCTACGAACGGAATCCACGCCCAGAACGAAAAGCACGCAACGTGCGGACGAATGCTCTCCTCGTGGCTGCTGCTACTGGGCCGGTTTCAATGGGCCATTGCAGAACGTGGGCCTCTCTTCCTGCCATCGCGTGGTGGGTCCGACCCCGATGATTTTCAGCCCATGTAAGTTATAACCTTCCCTGACCCTTTCTTTCTTCTACAAGGGAGGTGCCGCCTCTCGCCCCCTCTCGCTCTCGAGACGACGAGGCAACAACTGGTGGGCCGCCGCCGCCGACGCTGGTGCTGCTGCTTCTATCAGGTGCCGCCTCCTTCTCTCTCTCTGCCCCCTCCGTTGACATCTGCAGCCGGCACCTCTCCTCCGGTCCTCCCTGCCGCTTCCTCCCTTCTCCCATGCGGCCCCCCTTTGCAGATCGGAGCTGCCATGGCCATGGGAGCCGATGGTGGGAGATGGGAGTTTGGCCTTCCCCAAACCCCTGCTGGTCCTCCTCTGCTCTTCCTCTTTCTTCTCCCTCGCCTCCTCTTTGTTTTGCTGGATTTTGGTCGTGGCGATGGGGACGCCCAGGATTTGGACGCCTAGGCGACGACTTGAAAACCTATATCATACATATACATACATGGGATCCCATCATACATATATCAAACATATACTCATTTTTTTTCAAAATAATTGGGTATTCCTGGGAATACCCATGCATCCAGCTGGATCCGCCATGACTGGGTTTTGGTATTTTGTTTTCAGGACTGATCTATTAACTAGAGGTGTAGAGGTGAAGAAAAAGACTCGACAATGAGCAGCATAGGCACAGGCTACGATCTGTCTGTCACCACCTTCTCCCCAGATGGTCGCGTCTTCCAGGTCGAGTATGCCACCAAGGCCGTCGACAACAGCGGGTTAGATTCCCACTACCTCCTAGCTCCCACTTCCTATTCAGTTTTGCTTCACTTATTATTCCCTCTTTGTCTGTTCCATGTAATCTTATTGGTGCCGACATGGTATTTGTGAATAGGACTGTTGTTGGGATCAAGTGCAAAGATGGCATTGTCCTGGTAAGATTTGGCTTCAATTTTTTTAAACTTCGATTCAGTGCTAAAGTTGTTTGAGTTGCCCAAGTCTTGCTGGATCGGATCCTGATTTGGTTGTTCGTCCTTTAGGGTGTTGAGAAGCTGATAACCTCAAAGATGATGCTGGAAGGGTCAAAACCGGAGGATCCATTCAGTGCACCGGCACTCTGGCTTGGTAATGCCTTGACAAGTGACTCAAAATTGATAGTTGTTTTGATGCAAAAATCATGCTGCTGATGAATAAATAGGGGAGCAGGATTGAAGTTCTGCTTTGCTCTTCTAATATATGAGGTTGAATATAGGAGCAAGATAGTCAAAGCATGCTCTAATACAGTTTCCCAAATAATAAATTGTTGATGTAAACTAGTAAAGATATTGTATCTACTGAGATTTTTTTTTTTCCTTTTGAATTTTTCTTGCAAAGGTTCATGTTCCATTAGCCTTTTTTATGAACCGTGTTTGTTTCTACAAATAACTTTTATTGTCATTTATAGGCTGTTGCTGGTTTAGCAGCAGATGGCAGGCAAATTGTTTCGAGGGACCAAATCAGAAGCTGCCAGTTATGAAAAGTAAGCACACAGTCTTTTAGACCATGTGATGCGAGATCTTTTTATATGATTATTATGCTCAAAATTTTAATGGACCAGGGTCTACGGAGAAGCCATTTCTGTGAAGGAATTGGCAGATCGTGTGGCAAGTTATGTTCACCTTTTGCACACTGTACTGGTGGCTCAGGTAATATATTCAACATTACTGGTCCATAGTTACTGGAGGCATTCATCAAACATTTTTGGCTACTGTAGTCAACCCTAACTTGACTTCTGTTGTACCAGACCTTTTGGCTGTGGTGTTATTCTTGGAGGTTATGATAGGGATGGGCCACAGCTGTACATGATAGAGCCCTCAGGAGTTTCTTATGTAAGTTGTTTTATTACATAGTTGTACCAACGTGAGTGCATAAGCTCATTGTGTTAGTTTGTATATTTGAATTATGTCTTTTCAGTATGTATATGGCGTTGTTTCTTAAGTTGTATTACACTTTTAGGAGTCTTGTGAATTTGAAAACATAATGTTTGACTTTTACATACTTGAACAGAAATACTTTGGTGCTGCATTGGGGAAGGGAAGACAGGCTGCAAAGACGTAAGCTTACAATTTTTTATTTTGTTCTTAATGCTCTCTTTGCTTCTGACTTTCTTATTCTGCGAATGCACAAAACAGTAAAAACACAATCAAATAAACATTTATTGCTAATTGTAACAGCATGTATTACTACAATCTACTTCTTCCACTTCCAATCACAAATAAATGAATGTTGACATGGTCTTCAGAAGCCAAAACAGTTGACTAGTACTTTGTGTTTCAAAATAGAATAGAACATAGCAAAAGTATACTTTTACTTTAAAGTGCATTTTGAGACAAATCTACACATGTCATGTTCAGATACCCAAACTCCACATAAACAGTAACATGCAACCAAAGTTTAGACTGATTGACATGGGACAATCTTAAAATGACACATACTCTGTATCTGTGACTAGAGGGATTAGCTTGCTGTGAAGGAAAGCAAAAGATAAAGTATTACCGCTCAATAGTATGAATTATTTGATAGATACAATATTATTTTATTGATGTAAGAATTTTTCAGGCCATAGTTAGCTTATTATAACAAATAGTGACCATACCATTACATGGTTAAATAATCTTTTGTGCATATGCTACTTCTTTGTGTTAATTGATTGGAATTAACCATTAGAGATATAGGTAGGGTTCGTTTATATAATTGGAGCTCACATTTTCACATGCTCTCAGTTTTCATGTGTACCCGTCCCTTTGTTTCCAATGAAATAATCTGATGGAGTTAACTAGCTTTTGTGTTCCATAATCTTGTTAACAAAAATACTTTTGCAATTACTGTTAAACCTCTGGATTTTCTTGATTCTGTGTGAACTTATCTTCTTATGGATAGACCTCAAAATGATTCTGAGCCCAACTATTTGAATATTGTCATGCAGTGAGATAGAAAAGTTGAAACTTTCAGAGCTTACCTGCCGGGAAGGCATTGTTGAAGTTGCAAAGATGTATGTCTAAATCTTTTCTCTTAATAGTACAACTTTGCAACTATATGAATCTTTTTATTTTTACTTCCCCTGAATGAATGTTATTGTCTATACTATGTAGTGATGCTGGCATTGATTTGCTGTAGATTAATTGGCTTCAATCACTGTTCCACATTGAGTGTCATTCAAGAAATTTGTTGTACATATTTATACAAAGCATAGGAAGGTTGTGCGCAGTTATCATTGTTCAGTCATTAAGGGAGTACATTCCTTTTACACTAAAAAGTTTGTTGGTAGGAGTGTTATTAGTAGAAAAACCACTTTTTAAATTATCATGATTGCAATGTAGTTTTTTATTAATACTGCAAACTATAGGCATAGACAGTCTTAAGAACAACTCTTTTGTCAAGAGTAGAGGCACATCATAGTTTACATCATGTATCAGGTGATGCTAAGTTGTGGGTGTTTTAACTTTGATATTTAAAGATATTACCATGTTTCTTTTTATATTTCCCCTGCTTACTTGATGGCTTGATGCCAATGAACCTGAAAAGGCTACTTACTGCTCTTCAAAATTTACGTTTTGACAAAAATGTGCCCAATGCAGAATTTATGGAGTGCATGATGAAGTAAGGACAAAGCATTTGAGTTGGAGTTGAGCTGGATCTGTGATGAGTCAAACCCGCCAGCATCAGAAGGTATTGAGATATTCACATGAAGAACGAGTGATATTCATCAGAAGGTTCTTGATTTGGATTTGAAGCTGAAACTTTTTTGCCTACTTGTCATACAGGTTCCAAATGAACTGTTGGAGCAGGCCAAAGCTGCTGCTCAGGCAGCTCTTGAAGAGATGGATGCCGACTAAGAAACATGATAATTTGCCCAACTTTGGTCAATTTGTCGGTGCTGTTGAAATCTCTGATCCCTATAGAGTGTGTGACCCACTGACATGGTCAATTTGTCAGAATTTATTATATTTCGATCCATGTCATGTAAAACTTCGATCATTGAAGTCTGGAATGTAGATTGACTGATATCAGAGCTGTGGTGTTTACATTGTGGTTGTAGTCTTGTCGTCTTTAGGAACTTACTTTTGCTTCTGCTGTACCGGTTACACAGACTGAAGTACTGGACTGTGTTTCAGAAATCGGAATCGTGCATCAGTTTTTTTTATCTTTTTGTTGACTTCTTTTCCCCAGCCAGATAAAGCTCTTCATTGACTTAATGCAAGTAGGTTTTGTACTCTTTCTGTTTGTGCCACATTGTTAGATAGCAGGCGTGAAATCTTTTTGATATGAATCGTGACAAAAACAGATCAACCACGGAAGAGCACTGAAATGGCGAGCGATGCTGCGCACGGTACGCCCTGCTGACATTGACTGGGCCGTGCCGGATTCAGGGTAGCCCCGTCCTGTTTCTCCACATGATCTGCCCCTGCATGACCTAGCCTGGACAAGATACCTGATTGAACGATGCGTTTTTCAGAAATTCCAAAGTGGGAGATCAAGAGACTTCAAGAGGACACGATATGGCTAGCGCAATCTCAGTTTTCATCACACTACATCCTCATTCCCAGTTTTTTCTCTACACATCATCTAGCTAGCGCAATGGCATCCCAAAGCGTTGAGAGCTACTGCGCCGGTGCAGATGTCGTGCGTGGAGACGCGGCGGCATGCAAGAACTAAGAAGGCCGCGGTTGAGCTGCTCGGCAAAATTGGCCTACCGAATGGCCTCTTCCCGCTGGAGGACATGGAGGAGTTCGGCTACAACCGCGAGGCCGGGTTCATGTACGTGGCTCGTCTGGGGGAAGAAGAAAAAGTGGAGCACATGTTCAAGAAGATCAAGCAGTCGGTGTCGTACGCCGGCGAGGTGACGGTGTTCGTGGAGAAAGGCAAACTGAAGAATATCGCCAGGGCGAATACCAAGGAGCTGATGATCTGGCTCAGCGTTGTCGAGGTGTACCTGGCAAGGTCACCTTCAAGACGGGCACTGGGCTCTTTGATTCCTTTGACGCAACTGCGTTTGAGCTTGGCATGTGAGAGAATATCTGAATAAATATGGAAGCTGCCTATTACCAAGTGGAAGCTGTGTGGCGTATAGTTGTTCTTGTTTTTTATGCCGCGTAAGTAGTTTCTAAGAGAGTCAATTAGCTGTTTGTGTCGATCTGCTTGTCTTGTGTCCCTATAGCGTCATTTACTCCTACATGATTTTCCACACTCCAAGTAAATCCTCCCAGTGTAATAATTCTAGGTTGTTCGGCTCATGGTTTCCCTACGGGGCTTTGATTTTGTTGTGAGAAAAATATTATACAAAGTAAATAGAGATTGTGGCTTCAAGAAAGTGGTCCTCCCTAGTTTTTGCTTCAGTCCCAGCGAAGAAGAGCCTAATAGAAGGTGACATGTGGGCCCTACATGTCATTATGTATTAGGATTTATTTATTGTATGTCTCGACAAGAGGCGACTGAAATCTCGCAAATCCATCCATCAGTCATCTTCCATAGACCTCCCTCCTTCCTACCCGCCACGATGTCTTCTCCCCAGCGCCTCCTCCTGCCTCATACTTGTCGCCACCCATCGCCAGCCACGGCGCACAACCCTAGCGACCACCATGCGGCGCCTGCCATCTTCCACTACCCCCCAACCCTGGCCCAACCATGGAGCTCCCCCCACCCCATCATCATGTTCCAACCCGCCTCCTGCTTCTACACACTAAGCCCCTAACTTCCCTACCACTGCCTCCACCGCTTATGGCTTTGCTCCCCTACCCCCCTTTCTTCTAAGCCCACCAAAGCCGATGGGGAATTAAGAAAAGGGGTGGAATGGGCGTAGGCACGTGGCCAATGGGTGCAGGTAGGGCGCATGGTGCTCACTGCTGCAGGGCGAGTCGATGCCGAGGAGTGGCCGCAATGAGAGAGGCGTGGGTGCAGGTCGAGCGTGGGGGCGAGCAGTAGAGCCATAGGGCAGGAGGAAAGCAGCGTGGTTGCTCGCCCGCCGACGAGCCGACACCCAAGATCGCGGTCTCCTCCAAGTCCCAAGCACCTACCGACCGCCATTGAGAGGTTGTTTGGTTTAGGGACTTTTTGTTCTTGGGACTAAAAATCTCTTTTTAGTCCCCCTACCAAAACCAAAAAGAAAAAGTTTTTGGGCATTTTCCTCTATTAGTCGCTAAAGATTCGAGACTTTTTAAAAGTCCATAGACTTAAAAAAAGTTTGGTCCCTAAACACTAAAAACAGCAGCTGATTTGGCATGGCAGCCCGACGTGGGGCTGCGGATTGGTTTCGTTAGGCCAGCCGTGCGGGCCGTGGTGGGCTCCGGTCACTTTGGGCGCAATTGATGAGCCCATCACTTTGTTCGTCTTCCTCCCACGAGTCGCCGTCGTCGGGTGCCTCGTACGGAATCGCCACGGCCACCGCGCGCCCAACACAAAATCCAACCCCCTTCACCTCCTCACCTCACCTCCGCCGCCCGCCGCTCGCGATAGCCACAAAGGCACAAGCCCAAAAAATCCATGGAATAGTCGCAGCCACAGCCGGATACCGCCCCGATCGCCTCCCGATTAACAGCGTGAGCTGGAAACTAGAGCGGAGCAGGTGCGGCGGTGCGTCACCTTAATTTGCCGGCTGCTTCATGCCCTTGCAGCCCGCCTCCCCTTGAGTGTCCCTACCGGCACGCGGACCACGCCTCCGGGTTCCTTTTCACTTCTTCGTCTCGTGGAGGCATTCCCACGAACACCTGCGGCAGGTTCGCCGCGCGCCGTTGCCCCGAGAGCGTCCCACACCTACCCCACCGCAGGACGCACCTGAAATCCATTTTGATCAAGTCCTACGATAGTAAGATGGGTAAGGTGCAACCTCGCATAAGGTGAATTCCATGCATGTGCTCAGCCAACGAGAACTAGTGATTGGTGTTTTTGTGTGTACCCTCGATATTGATACATCTGGGCAGCAGCTTGAGTGGCCGGCACCCAACTCTGCATTGGATTGGTGCGATCAGATGCTGAGCGATGGTGTCCGGCCAAAATTTCAGTTATCTACATTCTACAATGCCGGCGGTCAGTTGTCAGTGCATCGTACAGGGATGCGGATATGTTGAGCCAATCATGAAGAAGGTTTTGATTGAGTGAGACCCGGCGCATTCATCTATACAGACTTTTGCATTCAGCATCTGCGGTATTCTGTTGAGTCATGGATGATGTTTAATGGTAGGAGAGGGGATTGTTTATGAGCCAAGTGGTAATATGCTCGGTTCTAATCAATGGATTATGTCGTAAGTGAGAGGGGCTTTGGAAGATTTAATTGTACAGATGAAAGGTCATATTGATCTTGACAGAAGTTTATCCATATACAGATTTACTGCCAGTCTATACTCTGTCACAATGGCTGCAATCTAAGGATTCCTGGTTTCTGAGAAAATACATACAGCATGCACTTCTTGTTTGTCTGAATTTGTGTTTCAGGAATGCTCTAGTTTGGTGTTGGACTGTTCCACAGGATGGCAAGAGATGGCCTGCTCATTGAACAAATATAGTTGCCTTCAGCAAATGTCTCATTAAATGTAATGATCGAGAACATTATAGTTGCATTTGTTTATGATATCAAGATGAAATGGGGATATCGGTATTGTTTCACTGGAACCGGAGGATACAGAATGAGATAATCAAGGGCTTTGCATTATTGGTGAGGACAGGAAGGCACTGTTAAGGATTACCAATGCGTTGAAGCAGGACTTTTCAGCCATCCACGTGACATAAAACACCCTCAATGAAATTATTGTGGCTCAGCAGGCACTACGGAGTGCTCTGCATTCCGGAGTATATATAATAAAAGGCTCTGAAACTTGTGAACCTGATAAGTAGCTATACCTGAAGCAATGAACCGACGATTTTGCCTTCTCGAATGTTCACCATGTTCCATGCTTGATCATGGGTTATATCTAAATAAAGGTACCTAGCTCTGTCTTTTTCGGCTTATTTTCAAATATCAGCAATGTGCTTTGATAAACCATATTGATCATTCCCATTGCGCTTTTTTTTATTAGGTGATAACATACCTTATTAATTATATGCATTTTCAGCAATTGTGAATCAATGAATGCTACTAAATACTGGTGCTTTTGAGATACTAAAGTCGATGAAGGATTACATTGCCAATTCTTCCTAGGTTGTTTTGTTATAGTGCACCTTTTTTTGCTAGTTTGGTCGCAAATTGTTTGTATGAAACTTTGCTTGATCCCATGTTCAACCTATTATCAAAAAGATGTGCTAATTTTAGTTTTGGGATACAAACAGTTACCCTCAGCTATGAAAAAACAAGGCATAGCCTAATTATATGAAAAAGCTCCACAAAAGCAGTTACATTACATTTCATATTTCTAATATTCAAACTGTTTATTATATATTATAAGAGAAATTAGCAGTCAAGTATCATCCTGAACCCACACCAAGTCAAATCAAGAGTCTTATTTTAAGACTGAGAGAATATATTTATAAATCCATTATGACCGTATATAAGTGCTTTCTATGCAAATTCGTGGCGTAACTCTTAAAAAGTTTTTTTTTTTTTTTATAACAACTCTTAAAAGGTTGACTGCATGCATGCGTTCTTGTAAAGGGGCAGACAGGAAGAGGAATAATTTGAATCAGAGCTCTTTTTTCTTTTTGAACTATGCCATGGAACTTCCCATATGCGTTGTGAGGAGGCTAAAAGTTAAGTGAAACAGCTTATGAAGCTGAGAGGATCGGTTTCCGACATTGTATCACTCAGTTTTCTTTTTGATAAATGCTGCCACTAGTGGCTATTACGACGCATAGTGCTGTTCTGGAGCCTAGCTTATCAATTGCATTTATTTTCTTCGGTCAATCAAGTCTGCAAAAAGGACACGAAAAAAAGACGAAGAGGGCTTTGATTTGAGTACTCTTTATCTCTTTAAATAATGGTCGTATTTAAGATGCATCTACTCGCATTGCTTTTGATCGATTTGTTCGCTCTTCTTTTGTGGGATGCATATTGAATTGTTGATGAACTGTGTTACAGTACATAGGCAGATTGGTGGGCACACAATATCAGATATGTGGTCAGTAGAACTGGCAGCTCATACACTATCCGTGACTTTCCTGATCACGTTGCATTGAAACCTTGATCTTTTCATTGTTCAGCACGTAGTATTTCTGATGTGGCACAATCTCTATTAAATAGAGTGGACATTCGGACAACACCGAACTGGTGACTCATGCACGTACTTGTCCGTGATCTACTTCAGTTTCTGATGAAGACGCAGTACATTCTAAAGTGGCATGTCAGTTCTAGTAAGCCATGATGATTTTCCTCCTGAAAATGGTAATTAACCAGTTAAGCATGCATCTAAGATTTTTTTGGCTAGAACTGGTTTTTGCCTTATTACATGATTATTACATTTGGAACTACAATTAATTTAATCACTGCTGGTACTATCATGTATGATTGAAAAATTACTTATAAAATCCATGTTCCCATTAAAATATGCAACGACTGCAAGCGAGCTTGTACTACAGTACCTTTTGTGTTTGACTGAACAACTTTTAGTACACCACAACTTTTAGCATTATAGTCGAAATTTATAGTATAGCCTTCAAAAGTAGTGGATGTACCTTCGATGTTATTTTCATTTTGCTGACTGTACTTCTTTTATTAGTATACCACACGCTACCAATATTCTTTTCCATACTTCGTGTATGTCTGTTAATTAATTCATTATGTGCTAAATACATTTCAGATATGATGCAGATATATATCTGGAAGCCTCATATATAGTAAAAAATACCCATGAAGTTACAAGGCCGACCTGACAGAAGTACTGCAAACAAGACCAGAACTGACAAACCCATACAAAATAACGAAAAGAACAGCATGCAGGCCATACATGCTTATAGCAGATTACAGGATGAAGCGAGGTATCGACATCTACATCAGCCCTATAGCCTGAATTCTGCATTCCCTCCCCATGAGCTCGCCGGTGGTGGCGACGTCTGGACACCGTTGGCGCCAAGCCCATGAGTATGCAGGTCTTACCAGCAGCATTCCTAGGACAACCCGGATCAAGTCCGGGTGCAAGAACCACCTCGGCTGCTCGTTGCTGTTGGCGGCTTGGAGACCAAGGCTGAGAGCCGACGACAGGGACGGCGACGAACCGGTGCGGTCGGTATCAGTAGTGTGCACCTCTGCAACGCCCTTCCTTCTCCATCTCCCTTCACCTTCTGCAGGTTTCTGAACCTCTCGCGGAAGGAGAGCTATGGAAGACGTGTGGATGATGGAAGGGGGAGGCCTCGCCACCGTACCGCTTCTCTCATTTGGAGACTGGAGAGGGTTAGCAAGAAGTGTTTGGTGCAAGGCAGCAGGGGCTAAGCTTATTAGCAGCTTCTTCACTCTGCCTGTTGGGTAGGCTAGCTGATGTATGTTGCCCAGGGGGGTTGTATGTTGGTGTATCGATCTATCTGTTTGGAGCGAGCAAGCAAGCAGGTAGTAACCGCGAGGTGTTGGAGATCTGAGCTGAGATGGGGGGTATATATAAGGAGGGCGTGTGTCCTCCTTGCTGCTGCTACGCACTCACACACTGATTGCATGTGTTTCTGTGCCAACTCAATGGATCCAATCCAGGCCACTCTTTATTGGCATAACAATTTGCAGTGGAGAAGGAAAGGAATCAGGGTGAGGCATGGAAAGTCAAGCGGGGAAATGGCCTCGCGGGGTAGGGGTGGGGGAAAGTGGTGCAGTGTTATAGGGGATTTGGCATTGATGTGAAGGCTGAGGCGCCACACCAAGGTGGCTGCGTAGGGCGGGGAGGTAGTACAAACCAGCGCGTGTTGGCTAGCGCTTGGCGCGAGATCGTGGATGGGAATATGGCCATATAGGATTTTGCGATGGTCTTTGTCATCTAACTCTTGCCATGGAAGCCAGTGGGGGCCTTGAAACCTTTTTCTTTTTCAAGGGTTGGTCTCCCTTGTCCGAGCACTCCCTTGTTCCTCAATGTTTATCTTCGCCTTGTTTGATGTCATGGATTGGGACAGGGGCACCCAAGGCGGTGAACCGTTCCAACTCGGCTTCTTTGTTTAACCAGGGGTTTTGGTGGGGTGTAGGGGTTGAGAGTCACTTTGATGCTTTCTGTTGTTTGGTTGCAGGGGTTCTAGTGTCCGGATGAAGCATGGGTTAGTGCTTCAACCAAACGACCAGCCAGATGAAGCGTTAACATTGAAAACTAAACAAACATTACTTACCGCCTCTGATTCATGGATTCTGTTTTTACATTACTCGGAACAGTTGGAACTGTTGGAGCAAGTTGAGGCTTTTCGGTGAGTGGGTTTAACACTTTATTAACCTGGTTATATATAGTCTATGTATGGTACGGTGTTTAAAAAGTGAGGTCAAGTATGCATGCAAGAGTCGTAGGCCCAAATCATCATATGTTGGCGCCAGACAGACAGAGGGAAAAAAAACAAACACTAGGAGGCTCTATGCATGATCTCTGCCCAGTGCTACCTGTAAGCGTATCAAGCAAGCCCTCACGGTTTTCTATTGCAAATTAAACTAGCTGATTTAACTTTTACCAGACCACTAATAATATTAACATGTACTAAGACTGGCCGTGTGGGGCGGGCGTTCATGCGTTCTTGCGCATGTGTGGATGTTTAGGCACCAAGAGATTGCTCCTTTCCCTTGTCAAATGAAGGTTTGCGTCACTGTTTGTCAGAAAGGACGTGTCATGTCATAACTTGCTGATCCATGCATCTCAATTATATATCTTGTCATGGCTGCTGGTGGCTCCATGCATCGTCCATCGGTGTATATTCCTTTTTATTTATATATATAACCACACAAAATGCAATTGTCAAGGTCGCAATCGATGACTGAGTTGATCATATTGACTGATCGAATCTGACGCAGGAGTCCAAACTTTTCAATCATATATTATTTATATAGAATATACATGTGGCTGGTGTATCATTTGAGTTTCAATCAGCTACCCTAGCACTTAGCTTGTGTACCTAGCCTTTGTATTTGTCTAGCAGGAACCGATTCACACAAACACGCTTCTGCATAAAACAAAAGCTATCGGCGAGTGATAATAGAGGGATAAATCAGGATTTGATATTGCATTGCATTTGATCCATGGTTGAATCAAAGCTAGCGCAAACGATTCAGTGTGCATCTGGTCACTGTGTTGAAGCCCATTGACGGCCTAGCGCAAACTTATTAAGCCCCCTGCTAATTTGATTCAAACGACCTCTGTAGGTGGTTGCGTGCGTAGCATGTGTTTTGCACAAAACCCAAGGCGATCGGGTTTATTAAGTCCTGATGATAAGATGCTCTCATCAGGTCGCGTTGATTTCGTCGACATTATCATTGATCATTTTGTGTACCACCCCTGGTTGATTGATTGAAACGAAACTATAGGGAAAACAAGAACACACTGCTGTACTGTGGCGGTGATCATGAATTTCTAGGATGCAATAATACGTCATTTCTGATGGCACCGTACGAATTTACAAAGAAACACCCCACGATCGGTACATGTATATGGGTGCTGTCACTCCTTAGCTGTTACTCTTAGTATACAGGATCCCATGGCGCAATGCTAATGTTTCCTTTTAGTAAAAATACGCCTCAAAGTCAGAACATCACACATGAGTTTTATTTGTAAAGGAGATGGATAAACCAAAAACGTCGATTGTGTGACCGTCGCTACACGTGGTCAACGCGTGACATGGACTGACCCACGGTACTGCACACGACTACCCCCTCCCACCCTACCGCGGCGTCGCGAAGGCAGGACTTCATTGGCGTTGGGCTTTTTCAACATTAGGGATCTATTCCGGTGGCTCCTAAAGAATGTTTGGGGGTGATGGCTGTGACACAGTGGTTGAGATGGTGGAACAAACGGCGGAGGTGCGCTAGGGTTGAGGGGGCACAAAGGCGGAGGCACCAACCGCCCGGGGTGGAAGCAAGGAGCGGGCACAAGCAAGAACTGACGACGCCGGTAGAGCTCACCGGCCTGTGAAAGGGAGAGGCGGGGTCAAGGGGCAGGGTGGTGGCGGGTGGCACGCAACGAAGTAAGGATGGGAGCGGGGGATGGCGCCGGTGAGGTCATCGGCCCTGTGGTGTTAGGGAGGGAAGGGTGGGGGGCGGGGAGCCACCGTTGCCGGTAATGTCACACCCCGTAATCAATTAAACTCAAACCTGGACATGTCGATTGTTCCTCAAGAAGATGGACATTTAGGAAGGTCAAAGCGGGCCTGAGAACTTCGAGTTATGGGCGCACTGGCAAAACAAAACAACTCAACCCTACATGGCCCGCCGCAGGACAACCTATAAGGACTCCTTCTTGTATTGCACGAGAGACGCAGGAAGACGCAGGGAAGGCAAACTTGGTCACTTTTTCAACCGCAGGCCCAGCCGGGCGATGACCATGGCGATGCTAGAGACTCCAGACCCAACCCACTTTATCTTGTAATTCATTATATATCGTGCTATGGGTGACACGGTGGTGGAAGTCGGGCGGGATGTGGGCGTGTGGTGCAAGGAGAGGGACCTGATGAAGCGTGGAGCTGGGTTAGGGCGCCTTTGTTGAGTGCTTAATCGTTACACCTTTACCCTGGGCGCCAGTTGATTTCAAATGCGAGCGTTTGCTTCTAAAGGCCCTGTAAATTTACATTAATTACTAATTAGCAATGTCTAATCAAGTATTGGCTAGGAGAAAAAAAAAATGTGGCATGAAAACATAGGTCTTAGATTGCCGATTAGCTAATTGGACCATAAGGACCGATGGCCATGCCCGTCGGCCTCGTTTTTGGCCTGGTTTGTTGAATTTAGGGCCCCATCTTGCGTTTTCACAGGGCCTCCAATTTGCTGGTACGCTCCGATTATCTTCTTCCCCATAAACCAGACGATAGATACGGATGAGGTGATCATCGGTGATGCGTAACAGTACCAGCTTATCATGGCAACATGCTCGCCCTGTTTGCAGCAGGCCGCGAGGGCCCACTCCACTTGGTTCAGTTCAGACTCTAGCGTCGTCGACAGCGCATGCAGATGCAAGGGTGTCCCCGGCTCCCCGCCTGACACCGACATGCACCTAC
>JADLZK010007825.1:0-76917 GCA_015847255.1 Hyparrhenia diplandra
GGACAAGCTTATCAATAATTACGATCGGAACTTGTCGGGTGTTACAGGCAGTTCCAAAAAAGACAACTCAAAGAGTTCAAATCGCAAAGCAAGCGATAAAACACGTAGAGTCGACAATTCTACCTAAACATGCATAAGCGTAAGCCCAAAATGGCCGACTTCGTATAATTTGTTGGATGAGATTTATAAATAAGCGTCGGCGATTCTTTCACTACAACCAATCAAATGTGTTCTTTTTACCCGCTATTACAGCTTATCATAACATAAAAGAGCAAAATCATTCCGTGAATATGAACATATATGAGGAATATCCGAACGATCTCGCTAGGTATCAAAGATGGAATGCATGCATGTATTGTTCGATACCCAGACATTAAGAATTCTCAGATTTATTCCGTCAGTCTGCCGAACGCCTGGCCTTCGTAAACCTCAGACGCATTTAAAGCTAGATAGATCTACATGCACACATTACTTGTGAAAGCATAACCCCGTCGGCTAAAACAAACCCGAATCGGGTGGTCCATGAAGCGTGAATGAGGCGTATCTAAACTCAAGTAAAGCAAGCGGCTAAACAAACCGGGTAATCGCGGTTATAACTTAACCATCTACTCTAATCACATCTAAATAAGTTCGAACCCACGGCATATAACGATCTAGATTGATAGACTCCGGCCAATAAGCACGTGAAAACGACCATCAATAGTAAAAAGTAAACAAGACAAACATTGAGGCGATCATGATAAGTATAAATCTAAGGCTAAAGCTCTTATCAATCTAGTCGGGCAAAAAGTGTGTTCATATGATAAACATAAACGATCGAAGCATTAACATCACGGATAACTTAATGAATCTACTAGACTTAGTCAGATCTAATAGAGCCGATAACCCAATGCTAAGGCTGGTTCATGACCGATAGTTCGAGGCCATCAACCTTAGCAAAGCTACTTCGCCATCGTTACAAAGTCCGTCGGACGACTAGGTAAGATATAATGAAGGTTTTCAGGACTTACAAGCAACGCTGAAGGGTCAAGATGGGGACTAGAGGGGAGGGGGTGAATAGTCCTTTCAAAAAACTAATTACGATGGCTAATCAAATATAATGCATAATTAAAACTATTCGCTTAGCCAAGACTTCACCCCTCTAACTATGACTCTAAATCACCTCACAAAAGATCCTACACAATATAAATGAGGTGACAAGCCTAGCTTGATTTTCTAACCAATTTCTATTGCAAGGTCACACAAACCTATGCACTAGTACTTCACAAACCAAGAGCTCCTACACAAATCTAATGAGCAAAAGCACAAAGCCTACCTAAGCTCACTAGATGCACAATGGACAAGGCGACTGAAGATCTCTAGTTTGGTTTTAGCTAATTGATGACATCCTAGGACTAATCTCTCTATGCTAAGTGTGTGATTTGGTTGGATATTGGTCAAACCAAGTGTGGAGTATGGTGGTCATGGTGGATGGATTGAGGTGATCAAAAGATGATCAAGTGCTTCATTGGCGTGGATTCGAGAGGATCAAAATGGGCTCAAAGGCGAAGGTATATTGTTAGGGCTATTTTGATTTTACACTCAAGACACCATAGAGGTGTGAGTGACTTAGGATCGATAGTCGGACTATCGGGAGGGGAAAACGTTGGGAACATCGATCCTCATGTGCCTCTAGGTTCAACAATCATGTGCATGCATTCTAACCTAGAGAGCTAACCAAACCTTTGAAAATCATTGTGAAAATGCTAACACACAAGCACTTGGTGATGTACACTTGGTGGTGTTGGCGCATTTGCAAAGGTGGAGGTGTTTGCGGGGGTTGAGAAAATGAAACACCTATTTTTCTATTGCGTCGGATGCAACATGGTGGTGAAAGCTTGCTAACCCCGTGCTCAAGTTGGTATACTTGGTGGGTAGCAAGGTGGAGAAGTTAGCGGCATCGACGGGCCGTAAAACGATGTTTTACAGGGAGGGAACGCTTGCTCACGCGCGGCGTCGGACGCCGTGGTGAGCGTTTGACGATGGTGGTTCGCAGATAGTGCTAAGTGCTTGCGCCGGGCGCGTCTCGGGCGGTCAAGCGTCGGATGTCGGGTCACGCAGCCTCGGCGTTGGGCGTGGTTTGACACTTGCGAGGGCTGCGCGACGGTGTGAGCATCGGACGTCGTGGCGATTAAAACGGCACCGCTTCGGCGTCGGTGGTGGCACGCGTTTGCTTTGGCGTTCGATCTGGCGTTCGAGACACGCGTCGGGCGGGTCCGACGCGTGCGTTTTTCGTGCACATCCAACCGGCGCCAACGGTCATAATTCTAACGGTCGGTACACGTGGTGTGCTGCAGGCGTCGGATGCCTAGTGCGTCGCGGCGTGCGACGCCTCCCCTTCCGGTGTGCGTCCGGCGCCCCCGCAGAAAACGGTTTGAAGTGGGGTGTTTCACCACTTCTATAAATACTTGGGTGGCCGGCTCTAGCTCCCTCTCTTGGATATCTTGAATCATTCCATACACTTTGAGTTGAGCAAAACTTCTCCCCTCTCTCTTCACTTGCTTGAGAGCACAACTTTGAGAGATTGGGTGAGATTCAAGTGCCTTTTTAAGAGTTGCATTTAGAGGCACTTGAGGGTCATCGTTTGCGGTGGTTTCTTGTTGCCCCTTGGAGAGCACCACTCCTAGACCGGCTCGGTGATTGTTGGAGGCGTTGGGAAGAGAAGGTGATTGTTCTTACCCACCTCCCGGTGATTTGTGAGGAGTTTGTGATCTTCCGGTGAGTGCCGAATTGATACTCTAATACGTTGCGGCGTGTCGTTGAGTTACCCCCTCAATCGCGTGGTGTCAAGAGGGGCCAAGTGAGGCAAGGCGTGCGCACCACCTTGATCCACCGTTGAGGCGGTCGACACAATAGGAGACTAGCTTGAGGGTGCTCAAGTGAACTCGGGTGAACAAATCAAGTGTCTACATCTTGTGTTTGATTGTCTCCGGTGATTGGCTTCATCGTGTTCATATTGTGATTCATCATCTTAGGTGATTGGATTGACTTGCCTCTATGTGTTGGTATAACACCCCTACACTCTACCTTACATTACCTCCCTTGATATATATCTTGTGCTAGTTGAGTAGCTTGCTAGAATTGTTTAGAGTAATATTAGCTTGGTCATCTAGTTGGTAAAGTAGTGACATAGCAATTTGTGTGAATTAGAGATTGTAAACTCTAGAATTGCTATTAGGTGGCTTACCGATAAGTAGAGCTAGAGCAACCGCTTTACGCCCTATTGTTGTCTAACAATTTGCTCTAGTGAATTTGTAAAAAATTTTATTAGGCTATTCACCCCCCTCTAGCCATTTAGGACCTTTTCGATACACGCCTAACCCAAAGGCTCAATTTACTTAGCTACACAAATTAAGCAAAACAACTAAACAAGCTACACAAGCAAGATAGATGCAATAACACTACTTCTAGCTACACAAGCAAGAGGGTTATTAGAGAGCTACACAAGCTACTAATTGCAAGAGCTACTCCACAAGCACAAGCACAAGATATATATAAATGTAAATATGAAGCTTGTGATTTGGAGAATGCAAACCACCGCGAAGTGTGGACACAAGATGACAGGTGATTTTTACCGAGGTCTCGGAAAAGCTTGCCAACTTTCCCCTAGCCCCTACTCTCGTTGTGTCGACCAACACCTCGATGGTTCTTGGTTCTTGGACTAGGCGCAACTCGCTAGTCCGCTTGCTAGTTGGCTCCTTCGAGCTCTCCAAGACACCACTCAAAAAGGGTAGTAACTCAATGACACGCTCTAGTAGTGTTGCTCTTCGCGATACCCGCGAGGCGAGCACGGACCTCTCACAAATCCTCCTCTAGAGCACCGCACAATCTCGCTTGCGCAAGTACGGAGTCTCTTTCCACCAAGCCGTCTAGGAGATGGCAACCTCTAAGAGTAACAAGTATGCCGGGTTTGCAACACGATCACCTAGTGCCACAAATGCGATCTCTCAACGTGAATGCACTAGAATCACTCCTCACATTGATTTGGATGAACTCTACCGATCACAAGTGAGTGGCGGGGGCTCCTTAGCACCACAACACAAGCCACCAAGGCCTAGTGTGCTCTAGGCACCCGAAACAAGTCGGGTATGTGGTGTATAAATAGCCCAAGCCAAGAAACTAGCCATTAGTGCCGAAACATGACCGTCGGACGCCAAGAGAACACCCAGACGCCGCACGGTAGCGTCCCGACGCTCCTCCATACGCCACGTGTACTAGGCCGTTTGAATTCGACCGTTCGCGGCACATGCGAAAGACACGTCGGCGCCGCCCACCGCCACGCCGTCGGATGCAACACCTCTGCGTCGGGACGCTTGAGACGCGTTGTCAAACCGTGCCACCGTCGACGCCAAGCCACAAACCGCCGGGATCGCCACCGGCGTCCCGACGCGTTCAACGCACCCGCCGGGCCGTAATGTAGAACCTCCTAATTACCGGTTCACCCGCTTTGTCATTGTCCCAAAGACCTCGGCAATTTGTGCGCATACACCGATAACCTAAAAGCCCTCGTTGATAACTCATACCCGGGATCAACAAAGGAGTAGCTACAACATTACAACATTTGTTATAAAAATATAAATCGAGTGCGGAAGAATAATAACATTAATTTTACAAAAGTGAATAAGTTACACTTGAGTAAACTTAACTTAATTTAGGAAGCTAGGTATCTTGGAAGATAAACGGGATCATGTCGTGCCCACCATTACATAACCTTGGTTAAACAAAGACGAAGTCGGTACTGCTTGAGGGGTCAACAAACCCCGAGAGTACGGGAGTACTCAACAAGACTTACCCGACTAAGAAAATAGGAGAAGACTCGGGAATCTTTGGTCTAATAGGAATCAAGGTAAGGCTTTTAGCAAGAAGCAAGGACTCTTTTTGCGAGAAAAGCTTACTAATAGTGAATCCTTACTTTCAATGTTTTAATCTCAATTTAGTATCTCACCTATTCTAGGTGATCTTATACTATAACAAACATTTGTAGAAGTTTCACCACTTGTTCCATCTCTTCCTTGTTCCATAATTAAACTACGATGTAAGTGGGAAACCAAGTCTCCATATCCGAGAAGCACGGCGATTTAAATCGATTAACCCAATTTGGGGAGTTCTTTCCACACGACATATGTAGCACTTAAGCTTGCATATATCAACCCTTTTTCGATACTCAAAACGGAACCGCGTCCTCGCCACCCGAGAATACCGTACACCTCCAATCCGGGACTTTAACCCACGAGGGTAACATGTACTCCCGCCATCTCTCGCACTCCCGGGCGCGGTTTATGCGTTTCGATTTGACACCCCAAGATCGGGCACGGGTATGCGTCGTAACTAGGGTCGACCGTGATGGGGTAACACCCATGACGAGGCGTGCCATTGGTCCAACGACCTCAAAGCAAATTGCGTTCCATAGTCTCGGTGCACATTACTTACAACGCACGGTCCTTAATCGACAAGCCAGAAATACTACACCGAGACTCCATTCTCGGTGCAAATTACCGGCCGGTCTCAACTTTATCACCATATCCCAGTATGGTTTCATCATATAGCATCCTTTCTCATCAAAGCCTCTTCGAGCTATCATAAGGGACTTGTCACATTTTGACTCAAAAGTCTAACTAATAAAGCCAGGCTAAGTGTTCTAGTATTTTTTAGCAAAACAGGTTATCAAGGTAGATATTGAAATAATCAAGGAATGGTAATGCATCAATTAGGTTGTCACTCAACTCCTATCACCTAATGCAAAGCATAAAGCAAAGGTGATATAAAGCTTTGTAAAAACATAAGGAAGGTTTAAATGAACAGGGGCTTGCCCGGGTTGCGAGGGAAAGTCGATTCGAAGAAAGATTATTGGCGTCAAACTTGATGGCATCCTTTAAAAGCGGATAGATTTTATCCGAAACTTGATTCATCGCGAACCATATCAACACCTTCTCCAAAACTTCATCATCACGATCCGACTCACTCTCGTATACTCTACACGTAGATGATGATGCATGCTTTAGCATGATATAATGGTAAACATGATGCTTGATGATGCATGAAATGATAAACAACTTAAATACAACTTTCCTTCACGATAAAGTTACAATCTAACAAAACCAACTTGTTGAACTACTTTTTACGAGATATCATCACCATTGCCTACGGAGTTCTCAAGGACCATCGATAGTGGCATGGCTTAGGTTTCACAAAACAACCCAAAATCTACCCAAAACCTAAGTTAGAAAGTATTAAACAAAATGTTTTACACATGAAATGATAGGGCATGAAATAATAAAATTTTTAACTTTCTCAAAACAAGCTCAAAATTTTTGTACAGGTAGATCATGTCATAAAACAGTACCAAAATAATTTTCATGATTTTTGGATAAATAAAATAATTAATGAAAATCAAGGAAGATGCATTTTTCAATTAAATTTTGTATTTTTAAATCATGCCAAAAAAGTATTCAAAATTCAAGTTTCATATTTTTCATGGATAGACATACCCATGGGAAGGCTACACAAAAATTTTTCAGAATTTTTTGAGCTAGTATTTGAATTTATATGAAATTTGGAAAATCGGACACTATTCAAATAAATGAAATTGAATAAAACATTTGATAAAAGGAAAAAGGTTCCGGGTTGAAATTCGCCTGTTATTTACTGTGCAGGCCCGCCATCGTTCACGGCCCACAAAGGGTCGATAACGGACCCGCCCCGTGGAACAGTGTTGGGGCGACCCCGAGCTACGATTAATACGGCCTGCATCGTTCATGTGCGGCCTTGGCGTGCTCGCCGGTGGCGATATGCACGCCACGCTCTGGCGGGCGGCGTGGTCGTGTTCGGTGTCGGTGATGGGGCAAAGGGAAAACGGAGAGGAGGAGGGCGACTAGGAGCTCACCGGGGAACACGGGGCAACTTCGGTTTGGGCGGAACGCCGGGCGGAGATAGGTGGCGGCGGCGACGGCGGGCCTGGCGGCGGCTTCCGGCTCACTCTGTTCCGACGTGCCGGGTCACGGCCGGGCAAAGGAGCGAGGCGATCACGAAAAACATCATCGAGTGGAAGGAAAACGCAGAGAAAAGGGAAGCCAAAGCTCACCGGTTTGAGCCGGGCGACGGTGAGGTATCGGGCGGCGGCGGTTTGACTCCGGCAAATGAGGAAGACGGCCCGCCGGCGGCGATTCTCGACGGGTGAAATGGGCGCCGGGCTCCTGCAGGAAGCTAGCAAGATGCAAGCGGTCGGGCAAGATGGTTTTTTGGCAAAAAGAGACGACGACGGCGTGGACGCGGCGACGGCGGGCGGAAGGAGGCGGCCCGACGGTGGCGAGATTGGGAAAAGAGGAGAAACGGCGTCCCTGCCGTCCCTATTTATAGCATGGGAGGGTTAGATCCGGTGACGGGCGATGCCGCCGAAGGTCCTCGGCCGGTCGCCTGGGCGAGAGGATCTGCAGGGATCTGGGCCGAAGCTGGGCCAAGTGGCGAGAGTGGCGGGGTTATTGTTCACCTCAAACCCTAGCTTTGAAATTTCCAAATTACTCTCAAAATTTGAACTAAACTCAAAAATTTCCAAAAAGTAACCCCCTTAAATTTTTAAGATCTACAACTTTCACAATTGGACCATTTTCAAAATCTGCCTAGAAATATGACTTTTTGAAATGCGGTTCCAAAATTTGAAATTTGAATTCAAAATTACTTTTAAAATCATGTAACAACTTGAAAAACTTTGTACATGACTTTTGTTTCTCTCAACAAGATCTACAAACTAGCTTATGAAAGTTTTTCTCAAATTTTGCATAAATTTTGAAATATAGAAAAGGGGGTAATTAGGGTTTGGATAAAATTCAAAATTTCTTTAAAAATTTGAACTAAACTTTGAAAACTCAAAATACCAACTTTGCTCTATTTTGAAAACTCTACCTTTTCACTTTTGTGACCACCCTCAAATTCTTGATAAATTTTGAATAAAATAAAGGGGGGACAAACTAGGGTTTAGGATTTAGGGTTTCCGACAAGGGGAGAGTTTCGAATCTATTTCCTCTCGCGTCTTTTCGACCGACAACATGACCATGAACTAATACACTTGTTTTTGGCCAAATCCATTGCTTAGCGGTAATTAACACGGGGTGTTACATCGGGCCCAACCTCTTGCATGCACCCGGCACGGCGGCCACGCACCACGCCGCGCGTCAGAGGCAAAACCGTCTGCACCGGCCGACCCGCCGCACCACCACGCCTTTGGGCACTCTCCCGTCCGACGCCCACAACTTCCACGTCCGGCGGCTTGTAAATTCATGTTTTATAGCCCGTCGTCGATGCAAACTTCTCCACCTTTGCACATACATGCAAGCCAACAAGTAAACCAACTTGCGCTCCGGAGATAGCATGTTATCACCAACAAATTGCATCGGCGCAATGTAAAAATAAGCATTTCATTTTCCCAAAAAGCGTCGAATCCTCCCGAAAGCAAGAGAGGGACCCAAACCCATCTCAACCCCGCACACACACCATCAACTTTGCAAATGTGCCAACACCGCCAAGTGTACATCACCATGTGCTTGTGTGTTAGCATTTTCACAATCATTTTCAAAGGATTTTCACTTGCTCTCACCGCGCCAGTCGATCCTAACACGTCGCAAAGTTAGATCGCACAAGTGGCACTAGATGAGCGATATGCAAACAAGTTTGCCCCTCTTGATAGTACGGTCATGCCCCGCGATATGCACTAGATTGAAGATCTCTAGTTTGGTTTTGGATAATTAGTGGCACCTAAGGACTAATCTCTCGATGCAAAGTGTTTGACTAGATTTGAGATTGGTCGTGCCGAAGTTGGAGCATGGTGATCATGGAGGATGGATCGAGGTGATCCAAAAAGATGATCAAGCATCCAACTTGGAGGTTTTGGAGATCAAATGAGCCCAAGGCAAAGGTATAACCATAGGGCTTTTGATTTCACACTCAAGACACCATAGAGGGTGTGAGTGATTATAGGATCGATAAGCCGTACTATAAAGAGGGGAAACTTATCGTACATATCGGTCCTCCAGTGCCTTTAGGTTTAAAATTCATATGCATGCATTCTAACCTAAAGAGCTAACTCCACACTTGACGAAAATGGTTTCGAAAATGCTAACACATAGTGTCGGGGTGTTCTTCGACGTGTCGGTAACAAGAATCAAGTGACGGAAGTCGGTTTGGAGCAAAGGCGAAGGAACGACAACACAACGACGGATTTTTCGCAACTTCTTGTGCTGGCCGGACGGTGGCCGGACCCTTGACCGGAAGCGAGATTTTGACCGGATGCTCCGTTGAGTGGTTCCGGCCGGGGATACTGACACAAGCATGTTTTTGGGGGGTCTCGGTCTGGACTGACCGGACGCACCCACCGGAACCACCGACCGGACGCACTCAGAAGCATGTCAGCTGTGGGCCAACCTGTTTGTCTGGCGTGATCGGACCCTTGACTGGACTCACGGACCGGACTCACTGGTGAGTCCGGTCGGCGCGTCCGGTCAGGCTAAAAACTACAAGTTTTGCCCCCCAACGGTTGGATTTTGTGATGGGGGCTATATATACTTGTTTGGCCGGCTTGTGCTCTCTCTCTCTTGGTCATTTGAATCACTCCTAACATCCTAGAGCTGAGCAACAACTCTCCTTCTCTCTCATTCTTGCTTGTGAGCTTCATTCTTGAGAGAAGAGGTGATCCAAGTGCATTTGCATCGAGTTCTTGCATCTAGAGGCACTTGGGGATCGTTGTGAGCCGGTTGGTTTCTTGTTCCTCTTGGAGACACCGCTCCTAGCCGGCTTGGTGAATTGGTGGAGGCATTGGCAAGAGAAGGTGATTGTTCTTGGCCACCTCTGGTGATTTGTGAGAGGATCACACACTCCTCATCGGGAAGACAAAGTGCAAGGAATACATTGCTCGTGTCTTGGGTACCTCACGTGTGAGTGGTGTCTTTGGGGCTAGCAAGTGCACCGCCTAGCTCAAGCACCATCCTCGTGTTGGTCGGCACAACCGGAGACTAGCTTGTCGGTGAACAAGTGAACTCCGGGTGAACAAATCGACGTGTTCATTGTCTTGGTGATTGGATCATCTTCATCTTGTGTTTGATTGTTCATTCTCTTCATGGTGATTGGTTCATAGCCTCTACACGTCAGTATATCACTCTCTCACTTGTATTTACTTTCCTAGTTTATATTGAGTAGAGAGCTAGCACTTGCTTGTGTAGTTGTTCTTGCTAGCCTAAGGATCATATTAGGATTGCTCACTAGATAGAGTAGTGACATAGACTTTGTGTGACCTAGAGATCATAGCAATATTTAGTCTTGACACTAGAAGGCTTGCAAGACCACTAGAGCTAGTTGAAAGGTCCTAATGGCTAGAGGGGGTGAATAGCCTATTAAAAATTCTTGCAACAACACTAAGCAAACGGATTAGTCAATAAGATGACGAAGCTAAATAAGCGGTGCTACAAACTATCTAAGCAAGTCACAAGTCAAGTATGACAAAACTAATATCTCTAATAACACACAAGAGCTAGGTCGCTAGTTTACTCCTAGGTGATCAAGGTAAGCTAACTAAAACAAGCACTAGGAGCTAAACAAATCTACTCAACTAAGCAACCTAAGCAATTCTACACAAGTATATCAAAAGTAATGCTAGAGAGAGTGATCGATATACCGGCGATTGGAGTGTAGAGGTGGAAGTCAATCACCGTGATCAATATGAAATCTCCAACGAGCAAGCACACAATTGACACGATGATTTTTTCACCGAGGTTCACGTGCTTGCCGCAAGACGCTAGTCCCCGTTGTGGCGACACACTCACTTGACGGATGCCGAGCTTAATGGCGGTGCCAAATCCCGGTGGGAGCTCAAGCAAACCCGATCACAAGAGAGGGTTAAACAAGCCACGAGCAATCCACTAGTGCTCCTTTCGCGAATCTCCGCGGGGTAAGGAGCGACCCCTCACAAATCCACCGATGTGGCCTCGAACAAGCTCCAATCGAGCTCAACACCGCCGCTTGCTCCAAGCCGCTAGGGAACCAAGTAAATTCCCAAGAGAAACGAAATCCGCGGCTTCTCCAAGGATGAAGTGCCTCTAGAATGCAATCAACAATACAATGCACTTCTATCACTCTCAATCTCACTCAAGAATCAAAGTTAGAGTGAAGAGATGAGTGGAGGGGAGTCTCACAAGCTCACAAGTGTGTAGGAGTGTTCAAATGTGCAAGAGAGAGCTCCAAATACCGGCCAAACAAGTATATATAGAGCCTCCCACGAGATAGAGCCGTTGTGCTTTGAAATGGGCTTTACAAGATCGGCCGGACTTAGACCGACCGGACTCACCGGCGAAGTCCGGTCGAGAGTTCAGTCGCTCCAAATCAAGCGGCCCGGTCACAAACGACGAGCATCCCGCCCCCACGGTACCGACCCGAGCGTGGTTCCGGTCCATGCGTCCGGTCAAGACCGGATGCTTCCGGTCATCAGCGTCCGGCCGGCCTCGCGCGAAGGCCGAAAACATGCTCTCGCCAGACGCACCCACCGGAGCGTCCGGTCGAAAAGCGTGCGTCCGGTCGCGCTTCCGGTCGGTGCGTCCGGTCTCCTTTTCCAGCGTGTTCGTCATGTTGTTGTCGCCCTTTGCTTCAACCTTGCTTCGCCTCTTGCCATAAGTTGCCAACACGTCGAAGATGATCACGTTATCACTTATGTTAGCATGTCGAACGGTTAGGCAAGAACGAAGTTAGTGCTCTCATGTCCTAAATGCAATATGCAAGTCAATTGGACCTAGAAGCACTTCACCAAAGGATTGTCGCGGCATCCCCTCTTGATAGTCGGCTATCTAGCCTATAATGTGATCACACGCTCTATCGTGTCTTGATCACCGAAAGAAAAACCCTATCAAGATACCTTTGCCTTGATCTCCGGGGTTTCCTCCAAACCGTCCAACCGAGCTTGACGATCCACCATGTCCATCATCATCGTCCATGTTCATGATCATCATGCTCCACGTCATCCATGTAATCCTATCTCTCAAGTCAACACTTAGAGCAAAGGATTAGCATACAAGTGTGTCATCAATTTCCAAAACCAAACATGAGATTTCACTAGTGCAACCCGCTTAATCGCCATTTGTTACACTAACCGGTTTGTTTAGTGAGTTTGTAGAAAAATTTTATAGGCTATTCACCCCCCCTCTAGCCATCTAGGACCTTACAAATGCCCTAGGTTATACCTTTGCCTTGCGCATTTCCATTCCGCTCCATCTCCTCCAAGTGCTGATGCAACGCGTGCACCAACACGATCAAGAATGATATGATCCACTTAATATCATCACATGACCCTCTTGGTCCATCGATCTTGACCTCACTTGCTCTTCACTGTTGCGGTGGTCCGTTAGCGCCAAGTCTTGCTCAAGCTTCACCGCCTCGCGGTCCATGACTTCAAAGCCTCGACTAGCCCTTCACACATGCAACCGGTCCATCAAGCCAAGCCTCATCTTGATCTTCACTATCTTGGTCACATGACTCCATGTCATGTCTCATATGCAATGAAGCTCCTTCATTGCACCAGCACATGTGAACTAATCTTTTGTGTATTATCTCAATCACATCACACATTATTAGTTCACCTAATGTTGTCACTCAATTATCCAAAAATCACACGGAACCTTTCAAACGTGGAGCGGATCATGAGAAGCCACGGAAAAACTCGACGACTCGACTAAAGGACTCGATTGGTGGCCGGAGCCGGTTTTGTTATTGTATCGATGTGTTGATCGATTACAACGAGGGGGGGTACATATTTATATGCTAGACTAAGGACCCCGGTAAGCCTCGTACGTTACTTGCAATGGAAGTAATAATATAAAAATACAGACTCCAATTTCCTTTCTGTAGAGTCCTTGCTAATGAAGCTTCCTCGACCGACGCATCTTGAGCCACGGCATGCATACACGTCATTTGCTGAGCCGGTCACGTATACACATATATATGATACGTTTTCTTGCCTCCTCGATGAATATCTGGACGTCAAGCCTATCTTTAAACAAAATAATATTTCCTTTCAACCGTTTACGCGGTCCCACACGGACATGCCTCAGTCACGAATATGTGTATATCTCTTGAGTCTCCTTCTAGCAATCATGATCTTGCATATCGATTTCCTGCCGGATTTGCATGTCTATATGAAGATCTTCCTCTGCCTTAATCCTCTTCTCACGTGATTGTGCTATATTTGGACTTGTACGCTCGACCCATGGCGTTGCTTATATGCAGGATATCGCCTAGCTGCCACGGATGCAAACCAAACTCACAGACCACTTCTGAACCTTTCGTAGACCATCAGGCAAAGAGATGTGATGATACTTATTTGCCGATTGTTAAATAACATCCTTTAATCGGCAACGGAAACTGATCTTGCTCGGCTTGCATACCCATATATATCAACCGAACCAAATCAAATGACTCAGCATGCTAATTGGTTGCACATGCACGAGTACCCACAGCAACTGTCACGTGTGCATGAATATCTTCTTGTCTTTATTCTTCTATAGCTTCTGACATGGCAAGCCGAATCGCACAACGCCCTTGATTCTACCTTTCTGCCGAGTTTTAACTGATTCTGTTCCTTCCGGGACTTTACCGATTGGTGGTCATTTTACCGATTCTGGATGACGTCATCTGTACTGACTGCTGGTTCCCTCCTCGGCTAACCTTTCCTTCCTTCGAATCGGCAATCCTATTCGAGCACGATTTTGATCGAAACCTCGACCTGTCGTCGGCCCAAAATCTAGGGTCAACAATAGCGAACTATATAATTAGTTTATTTATTTATCTACGTTTAATCTTCATTCGTGAGGTAAAAGATTTAATGTAACGATCTTTGCCAGAAGACTTTTTTGGGTTCACTTTTTTGAACTAAACAATGCACAGCGCCTAGCATAGTCAAAGCTAAACACAGTACTCCGTAGCATATATTGTCACATCATGCACCTATATGCACAGATGGTGCCCCACGCATAGTGTAGTGTAGCTGTACACCATCGCATATACATTGTCATCTAGGGAGTACTAGGAAATCGTCATCCTTCTCAACTTGGCATCGTCGTCCTTCTCTCATCGCCGCGATTCACGGCGCGGGCGTTGTCCTTCTCCCCCGCGTGCGAGGAAACTTCAGGTCATGCGCCGCCACGGAGGGCACCGCAGGCCCATCTTCCTCTTCTTTCGACGCTACGGTGTAAGCCGTTCGCCACGCTCGCCGGGAACGAGATCGTCTACCGGCGCGTGAAACGACTGCAGCTGCAGTCACGCGATCTGTGCCGTTGGTTCAAGATTTGAGGATGCCTCTTCGTAGCCTCAAGGTCAGGCATCTTATCTGGGCCTCAGCCCACGAACAAGACCATTGCTCTGCTTTTGGCGCGGTATTTTTTCCTTTTGGCGCGAGCTCCGTCATTTTTCCCGCGATCGAGGGTTTCAGGGTGTTGGAGTCGGCGATCGGGATCAGATTTCCGCGAGAGCAAGTTGGAGTCGGCGATCAGATTTCCACGAGCGGCTGCTGCTTTTGTTTGTTCGCTAGAAACATGTTCGTAGGTGTGCATTCCATCTCCCCAAGGACAGCCGCCCGGCGAGAACGCTGACAGCGCCGCGCTCGGCGACGACGGAGAGGATGCTGACAGCCGCCTGGCGCGACGTGGCTCCCGGCGAGGACGCTGACAGCCACCCGACGCGACGTGCCTCCCAGCGAGGTCGGCAGCGGCGCTTGAACGGCGGCGGCGGCGATGCGTTTGCGGCGCTAAGCGAGGAGCGCTTTTGGCACTGCCAGAACCTACGTGGGCTGTGCTGGGCCTTGCTATTGTGCAGCCCATATCAATTTAACGTATCTGTCGTCGGATGAACAATCAATGGCACAGATTTGATGACTGCAGATGCAGTCGTTTCCCATGAAGTCAGATGATCTCGTTCCGCTCGCCGGAGCTTCGGTCCGCCTCGCCTCGGCTTCCTATCTCTCCGTGGAGAAATCAACGCCGCGAAGTCCTCCATCAGTCTCGTGGTGAGCCTCTCCATCTGTTGTGCTCTTTTTTTTTTTTGGGGGTGGTGGGGGATGTTATTAGATACACACCACTTTGAAATTTTTCGTGTTTTTTTGAAATACACCACTATAATTTATCTAAGCGGGTTGACACCATTGCAATTCTATTGATCTTTGAAATACGTCATTGTCTACGTTTTTCATGGTCTTTGGCCCACTTGTAGGCGTATACAACAGGCCGTATTTTTGTATGGACACTTTTACCCCCATCTTCTCTATACAAGGGCAATGAACCTGGCTATCTATTCTCTTTACATGCACATATGAATAAATTAGATACAATAATATTTGACACCAAATCTATATATATACTTAATAAAGAGAGAAAATTTCAGTCCCAACTCTTTTTTCACTTTTTTTTCTGCCATCGTTTTCTGCCGTCCGGCCCCAACTGTCCTACCTTTTCGCTCCCATGAGCTTAGGACTCGACTCCGATTAAAATAGGAAATAGTCTTTCTATTATTAAAAAGGAAATAGTCTTCCTCCTCCTGACTCTTTCAATCACGAGACATAGTCAGATTAGGAGTCCGGAGCCAATCGAATCAAGGCACCATATAACAAAATCAAAATCGGACCAAATAAAGAAAGCTGTAATCCAATCCTCTTTCCCTCCGAGATGAACTCATATATACTTCAAATTGGACCAAATACATACCAAATCGAGGCCACAAACCATGTTGGGAAAAGAATTGAGCACAAGCGAAAAGAATTGAGCACAACCGGCTGGTCACGACGGCTTGTAACCAGCGGCCACGCCCATCCGGGCCGCCGCCACCACCGCATCCTCGCAACTCGACGCCACCACGCGGCCTGGTGATGAGCACAACCGGCTGGTCATGACGGCTTGTAACCAGCGGCCACGCCCATCCGGGCCGCCGCCACCACCGCATCCTCGCAACTCAAAGGCCGACGCCACCACGCGGCTTGGGGAAGCGCTGCCAGCGCGCCTCGCCATCAGATGAGGACGGTTGCCTCTGCCATGCGTGTTCGCTGAGCCGCGGATGCTGCACGTAAGAGCCACGAGCAACGCTCTCAGGCTACGACAGCCGCCGCCAGCATGCTGTGCTGCCACCACCATAAGCTGAGCGCAACAACGGTAGGTCTCGACGGACACACGCGCGATGAGTCTGCACGCGCGCCGGCGAGAAGAGCCACTGCATCGCCACGCGGTGCTCTCTCTCTCTCTGTATATATATACTCCCTCCGTCCCAAATAGATGTCATTCGCCTCCCCGGAAGTCAACGTTTTCAAGCTGCTGGCGATTATATATTAAAATATATAAATATTTATGCTAAGTAATTAGTATCATTGAAAAGATCTTTACGTCTAGTTTTTTAATAAATTTATCGGAGATATAAATGTTGTAGACGTATTTTCTACAAACTTAGTCAAAAGTTGAGAAAGTTTTGTGCACTTCCCCAAAACGACATCTAAAAAGGGACAGAGGGAGTATGTGTGTGTGCTGTGGAAAAAAAAAAGGAAAGGTGATGTCAGATGAGTGACTGGGGCTGAAAGTCCTTAACGGTGAAGCTCTTGCTTTTACATCGATGGTTCTGGATGTTTCGTGATAGTTGGATTCACATCGATGGCTCACGTTACTCTGAGCTCTAGGGTTTTGCTGAGTGGGCTGCTGCTGGGCCTTGGAGAAAGCCGAGCAGGCTTTAAGCAGACACATGGGCCTTTGGGGAAAGCCGAGCAGTGTATTGTTAATAATAAATTGTTGAGATGCCTAAATATATTTATTTAGAATTCCTTCCAAAAACTTGTTAACAAATAGAAAAATCAGAGATTCAGAATCTATAATCACTTAGGTTGAATTGTATGACCATATTAGTCTTGACGTTGTTCTCATGCGAAATGTAAATTTTCTCTTTTATTTGTAACACCCGTGTTTTTTGCATCATTTAAAAATCACTAAAAATTTGAACTTTTTTATAATTACAACTAAAACTTGACTTTACTCTTTCTGCTCGACCAAAAATCCGTTTTCGAAAATCTTGCATCAAGTTCACCATATAGAATTATTTAGGGTTTATGTTTGAATGCTTGCTTGAGTGTTTGCCTCTCTAGAATTTATTTTGGGCATTAGATAATAAATCCCTTGACCATCCCTCACCTAATATTCCTTGTTTCATTCCCCATCAAATACCCTTGACCTTCTCCTTGTTTTACCAACCACCATGTATCCAACCACCCATAACTCCACCACCTTTCCAAATCCTAATTCATTCAAGTGTACCTAGTTCATCCTTCTGGGAAAATCGAAGAGGCCATCCCATACATAATGCTTAGCTATATATATGAATAGATATATACATAAATATTTAACTCATATTATAGCTATGCATATATGCTCACATGTGTAAATACACGGGTATGGCTACACGAAGGTACATGTACAAATCCTACATAGGTATATGAGTATGTACTAGACAACAGATGGAAAATGGAAATGGAAAATATAAAAGGGAATTACAAAAGGACAGGACACGTGGGCCTAAACTCCTCTTTCCTTTTGTTTCCTCGTCACCCGGAATTGGGCCAAGGCCGACGAGCGCACAGCCCAGGAGGGGCAGCAGCCCAACCGGGCACATCCTTTCCTCCTGCTCTCATTGACGAGTGGGGCCGAGGCGTCTGCTCCATCCTCCCCAACGGGATGAGCACAGCGCCCACGCACGAACGCACTGACGTTGACCACATAACAGTGAAGCACAGCCGCCGCTGCAGAGCTGCCGGGAAAAATCTCCCCTTGCCGCGTCGCTCTCGCGTACGGCCGAGTTGATGCAGCACTGTGATGGTCGACGTCGTTGCAGTGCCATCGCTGACCCTGCTGATGCCGGCCATGTCGCGTCGCGACGACATCCAGCTGGAGCTCAGCCGGGCTGCCTGTGCGCCGTTGTGTCCCATCAGCCCACCGCACGCCAGCTCAAACTCCGCTGCTCTGCCTCGCTGCGTCACATCACCGGGGTCGCCAGGGCCACTGTTGCCGCCGACCCCGTCATCGCGATCGAGCGGGAGTTTTGCCGGCTTGCCGGAAAATATCTCGTCGCCCTGCCCCGCCCTCGGCAGCTCGCGCGCGGCTATAAATAGCCGGGCATGGCCACCGAGCTCGCCATCCCGAGCCCAGCGCCGGAACGGCGACGCCGAGGACCTGCATGGGTGCACTGCGCCCTGCCTCCGTCGCGCAGTACCGCGCCAACTGGGACTCGCCACCGCTCAGCCCGCTGGGCGCTGCGTCGAGGACGAAGACGTCGAAGCCGCCGCGCTCCCGAATCGCCCGTCGCCGCGCTCAGATGCCGCTGGAGCTCCACCCGCCATACCACCGCGCCATGCGCTGGAACGGAGCGCCGCTCGCCGTGGCTGCGTATGCAAGCACCACGCGCCGCACGTCGCCTCGTGGCACCTGCCGCACGCTGGTGCGCCGCCCACGCCCCGGGCACGGGGCTGAAGCACGCCCGTCGTCGCCGGACTGAAGCCGCGTGCAGTGCCGAGCCACTGCCGCGCACGCTCTCCACGGCCATGTCCGTGCCGCCGTGTACCGCCGAGCACGCTGCTCTGCACTCCACGACGGACCAGGCCGCCGGAGTCCCGCTCCGCCGCGTCGACGCACACGCACCGGCAGTCTGCTGCTCCGTCCGACCTTGCTCTGCTCCCTCCCTCGACTCGCCCGATTGGAAACGAGGACGACGGGTCCGTGACCGTACGAAGGAGAACGAAGGGCAAGCAGGATTTGTTGTGAACGAACAGCACCATCCAACCTTATCCCTTCCGTGGGTCCCGCATGCTAGTGACACTACTCCTTCCCCCTCATTTCCATGGATTCGGTCCATGTGAACAAAGAGGCACAGGAGGCGCTGGACTCTGGATCGGTGCATAGGACTGATGGGCCAAGTTCACGGTACAGTGCAGCAGGCAGCCCTGTACCGCGCGTCAGCTATACCTAAATTGCTACGTGCACACGGAGAAGCGTACACGGGAGGCTGAAAATACCATTTCCATGTAGACAAAAATTTCCAGAAAATTTATAAATAAACTAGGTACACTCATGATCCTACCCATGTATTTACATCCCAGATTTCATATTCCCAAATTTCCAGAATTAATTCCAAAGTTTAATCTCTTTATGAATTCCTTATAAAACTTTGGAAATTCATATCTTTTACATCCTAACTCCAAATCACTCTGTTCCAATTCCATAATTCCTCTAAAATCACCCTCTACCTTTTCATGCCCTTGTCCTATTATTTGGTGCCCACTTAAATTCTAGGTTTGTTTGTGCTTTCTTTTATCGCCCGATAGTTGTGCGGTATCGTCGCTCGGCGTAGGAGTTTCTTCAGTGAGCCAGCTTCGTTCAACATCGTGCCGATCCGTAAGAACCTTCCAGGCAAGTCCTTACCCCCCCTAATCATGACCTTAATAATATGATGATATAATGATGATGATAATGATAATCGGATTAGTAAATAGTGGTATGAGCCTGATAACGTAGCTATGGAGCTAAGCCGGATGACGTAATCATCCACGTTATCTACGCTCATACGTTGTAATCAAGAGGAACATGAGAATGCCTAATGAACCCTAACCAACAAAAGAGGTGAGTAGTGGTAGTCTGGTAGAGCCTAAATACCACGTCGGGAATCGCCGCGAGGGGTTCCTGCGGAGAGATACTCGCCTCCCCTAAGGACCGGTTCATAGACCTTCTACCTAGTATAATGTTTCGTACAGCCACACGCCGAGATGGGACGGCTTGATTCCACACCCCGTTGGGTTGAGGTATAATTGGAGCCAAGGTGGGCGGGAGTAGGCGAGCGACCTATCCATTGGGAGACATGGGGAGAGTGGCCCCATGGTCGGTTGGCGTGGATCCGAAAGTGATCTTCCACGTAAGTGTTTGGGCGCAGATGGCGCAGTGCTAGAGGCACATATTGATGATTGATGATTGAGTGTGGTGTTGACAGTATAGGTTGGGTAATAAGGTATTACCTGTAAAGCCGTGGGTGATTTGGTATCACCATATTGTCTAGGGTGATGCGTCATCCTTAGGGTGACGTGTTATCCTTCCAACCCCCGAGAAGTCGTGGTGAAGATTATACCGATATACCTAGGAGGCATCCAAGCGGTACGGGATCTCGTTGGACCACCTTTGACCAACCGTATGTGGAAGAAGATGGCCCTTCGTGTGGGGAAATTTGTACACCTCAGAGTTATTTAAATCTATTGAATAGCCACATCCTTGGAATGGGCAAGTGCTAGGCATGAACATCTATGATTAGATATACACTAATGATGACTAACTTTGTGTCGCCATGACAGTAGTGATGACATGAGATAACCGGGAACTAGCAAGAGCAGTTTTAGAGACTCCGCTAGGGCCCAAACCCTTAATAATTACAACCCCTGGTTGGGACTCTTCGAGTACGTTTGTACTCACCCCTCTATTTTTACGGATATCGGCACATGTGAAGGTAAGATCGGCGACCAGATAGAGGATAGCGTATCGTAGGAGTTTGAGAAGTGTTTGCTTAGGAGAAGGACGTTGAAGCCTAGATTTCATCCATGCACAAGAATGCACTTTGTGGAGTGCGGGGGTAGTGTCATAGTTAATCCACCGCTTCTCGGTTGGCCAACTCGATATTGTAACCCGGCTTGGTGACTCTTCGTTGCCCTTGTAAGCCCCTTTCCATCCTATATTTCTATAGCGCGGTTTACTATTAATTACATTTTACCATTAACGTTACTAATAGGCGTGTTTGTGGCGTGATCTGGCGCAAACACGTGTGATTAATCGACCCATTAAAAGTGGGGCGTGACATTGACAGTGGAAATTTGCAGGCTTTTTGTTTCTTGAAGATTTATGTAATATTATTGTTTTAAAATAAAAAATAAAATATTAAAGTTCACCATGAAATAAATGATCATTAATAATTATAAAAAGGATAAAATGTAAATATATATATATGTACCATTCATGTCTTTATACGGATGTTTAATAATTTTTTTTCCCGTTTGCAACGCGACGGACATATTTCCTAGTTAACAAATAATAAAGAAAAAAACTGGAACCAGGCAATCCATCCACACATGAATTTATTCTACATTAATAAATGAGAACCATAACACACAAATAGGGCATGTGCCAAGCATACTTTAGTTCAGTTCATAGCTGAATGTGAACACGTAGCAATAGCACAAGAACTATGTGTGTGTGTGTGTCAGTGTTGTGTGTGTGTGTCGATGCTATGTGTGTGTGTGCGCGTGCGAATGATGCCGGATTCAAGTGTATTCAAGTGTCAGTAGGTACGTGCACCCTATGTGTGTGTGAAGCGATTTACATCAGAAGCATCAGTGTGTACCTGGAGCCGTGGGACGGGCGTCAAGCGTCGGGAGATGGCTTGTCCTTTCCATCGATTGAAGGAGGGCATAATTGTCCATATAAAAATACGGCCTGCTGTATAGGCCATCTGACAGTGGGCGACCATGCCCCAAAAAAAACGTAGACAATGGCGTATTTCAAAGATCGGTAGAATTGCAATGGTGTTAGGCCATTTAGATGAATTGTAGTGGTGTATTTCAAAAAACATGAAAATTTAATTGGTGTGTATCTAATAAACCTTTTTTTTTAATATGCGTAATGGCTTCCTTTCGGCCCGTGGAAGCGCTGGCGAAAAAGAGAGTCGAACACTCCAGTATCCACGCCGAGCGGACGGGAGCCCCGCGTCGCCTCTCGCGCGCGGGCGACACAGGCGGCCTCCCACAAACCCTAGCACCGCCACAACCCATCCCCTCCTCCCTCCGCCCACGCCGCCCGCTGGCTGGCGCCCGGCAAGACCGCCCGGCCGGCCGGGATGGCAGCGGCGGGGCCTCTCTTCCCCTCCATGGTGGCGCGCGCGGCGGCCGGCGGCCCATCCCCGTCGGAGCTGCGTGGAGCTCGGCGGGGAGGGTCGCCATGGCCATGGCGGCGCCGGCCGGCGCCCTTGCCGGTGTAAGGGGGCGCCCGCGGAGCTCCTCTTCCCCCGCGTTTCCTCTCCTCCAAGCTCGACGGTGATGGCAGCGACGGTCGGGCTCGCCGACCCGGTGGCCGGGTGTCCGGATCCGTGCCTAGGTGGCCGGATCTCGGTCCCAAGCGGCCGGATCTCCCCGGTCCGATGGTAGGCACGCGTCGGGTGGCGCTGGCGCGGCGGCGGTCGACGGCGCTAGGGGTGGCGCCCTCTCTGCCCGCCCCCTCTCTCCAATGGCATGCTGCAGCTGCGATGTGGGCCATGGCTGCTATGTCCGTCAAGTATGGAGGCGCCGGCGTTGCGAGGGGCTGCGTGCTCGGGTCCTCGCGCCCGGACCGAGGGTGGCTGGGGTTGGGGCGGTGCCCAACTTGGTGGGCGCGCTGCCGCTTCGCGGGCGGCGGAGGTCGTCGACAAAGAACAGTGGCGGTGTCCCGGGCCGACGGCGGCGGTCGGAAACGGCCTCGGCGTGCGGCGGTGGACGCTGCGCGCCGCGCTGAGTATGGCTGGCTCTCCACGCCCGCCCGGGTCGGGAGGGTGGCGGACGCAGCTTCGGCCGCCGCCGGCGCGGCCGGGGCGCGTCGGTGCCCCCGGGCGTGGCTTTCGGCAAGGTGGCTAGCGGCTGACGGCGGTGGTGGCTTGCTGAGATTCGCACCGGGCCGATGTCCGAGCTGGGGGGGTACCTTGGGCTTAAAGTTAGCGACGACGACGCCTAAGGGCGCCGTTTTCCCCAGGGGGCGTTGTGTCTTCTCCCAGCTCTTTCCACAGGTGAAAACCCGGTCCATTCTTGGACGAGCGACAGCGGCGCGAGACGTCGTGACCTTCTTGAAGGCGTCGCTGTGGATTTCGGCTCAGTCGTGGTCCCGGGGCAGGAAGTGTGGTCGGAAGTCGGAGCTGCTCTCGCGTTATGCTTGAGCCGGGCAATGATGCCTTGCCATGGCCTTCTCCTTCGGAGTTTCGGTCTCTTTTTCTTTGTTGGGTCGTCGTTTGCTTTGTTGTGTTGCGTGGGTAGGCTTCGCTTTCATGGTGTTTCTCACCACGTGGGCTGCCTGATAAATATAATTACTCTCTGCTTATCAATCGAAGCCGGTAACACGGATCTTTCGAAAAAAAGGAAACGCCGGCGAAATTCCGCCGCGGGAAGCCATGGCGCAGTCGGCCTCCTTTCCTGTACGTTGACCCATCCAGTCTCAAGCACTGCTAGCCGAACAAGCGAGCTATGCCACCCCTACGTCCCTTTCATAGCACACGCGCGCAGAACCATAGCGCCATATCCGGCGATCGCATGGAGCAAAGCAGCCGCCGTGCTCTGTTCTTGTTTTCTTAGCATGTTAGCTTGCTGATATCAGGATGACATGTTCATGATTTATGGCCGTTTTCCTTTGGAAAAACAAATCCTGAAATACACCATTGTACTTTGTACCGCCACGGAGATGCCGCGAAGAAAAGAAAACCCCCTGAAAAAGACTCCTCGCGCGGTTACAGGAGTGCGCCTCCCTTTCCACCAAATTTGTTTTTTGCCAAGTCAAATATGTAAAACTATTAGAGATATGCTACTTTTTCATTTGTCAAATATTTTATTAAATTGGCAAAAACCAAGATTTACTAAATACTTTTTTGGCAAACACTTGGGATTACCTTGACCCTGCTTCTATGGCTAGTTTTGAGTGGTAATGACCTCCATGTCAGCATTTTCTTTCTATGGCTAGTTTTGAGTACGTAGTAGTAGTGGAGGCCGGATGGCCGTAACATTGCTCGGTTTTACGCTTTTCGGTCCAAAAATCATCTTGTAGGATTCCATATAGGTGCCATGCATTTCCTCTGGATCGGCTGGCCGCCAAAAGCTGCCGATGCAGCAGGGCTCTGAAAATTAAAAAAAAAAAAAAAAAAAAAAATCTGGCACGACCAATTATATTCATCGGCTAGTAAGGATTGAGAGATACTCCAAAAGACTTAATTCTATAACAATAAATATGTTATGGGTCAATTTGGATATTTAGAATGAAGTTTTAGATATATAGATAAAAAATATAGTCTACTAAAGTTTAGGTGGCCAAAATTTAGTTCAGTGTAATTTAGATACATGGACAAAATGAAAGTAACAAAGACTCATATAATATAGTCTATGATAGCCAATTAATGAATGAACTAATTTGGATATGAAGACTTAAAATTAGTTTACTTTTAGTCCACTTGTTTGGATACATAAGACTGAAGATTAAGCAACTAAAGTTTAGTCCATGATAACAGGCTCTAAGTCAAATGATGTCAATTTTAAAGAGATTTAAATAAAAAATACTAATATGTATTTACTAGAAATGTGTACTGCTAGATTAATTATGAAATATGTTTTCATAAAATCAGAGATAAATATATTGATATTATTTTTTAAAAGGCTTAGTCAAATGTGTCCTTTTAGGACGGAAATAGTAGAGATAACCTGCTTTTCGACGCATCTCTAGGGTCACTTGTGATGGGCAGTTATAGGTCTCAGCTCACTTTCGTCATTAAGGGTGTCATAGCTAGTTGAGATAAAAAAAAGTAGAAGAGAGTAGTAACTAGCGACGAACAAATAGCTCATCTATTTTATGTAGACAAAGAATCTGAGAGAGGGACACGTGGGTTCAATAAAACATAGAATTATTGAGAATATATAAAATAGTCTTTGATTTATCTATTGCCCCCACGTAAGCTAACTACATAGCTAATACATAGCGGACCCCTTAGGATTTTACTTTAGGTTTGTTTAACTACCATAGTAGCGATTACCTGATACTGCTGGTTTAGTTTAGTTTGGAAACTTAGTCGGTTGGCATCATCCATGTGTGTTTGGGTGGATTGGGTTGTAATATAGTTCAAGTTCAATTTCAATCCATCCCAACAATGATGATCGATGTCAAACCGAATATATCCAAATAAAGTAGTTCCTACCTTACCAGTACGTGACCGTAGGAGGCAGGGTTACGTAGGAGTATTTTTGCATGAAAACAGAATCAGATTCTTTTTTTAAGACCCGGTTCCTCGGCTAGCAAAGCACAATTGGCAAGGTAGTAAAATTTGTTGCTTTTGCCACAAAGAAGAGACAATTAAGCACTTGTTCTTTGACTGCCAGTTTGCTTGTTCAATTTGGTCTTTTATTCAGGTTGCAAGAGGTCTTTTAAAACCCCGCAATATAGGTCATATGTTTAATGGCTGACTAAGAGGGGTCAATAAGGATAACAAGCTTTTGCTCCTACTAGGAGGAGCTGCAACTTGTTAGTCTATTTGGCTCAGCAAGAATGATATTATTTTTTGAAAAGAAAAAAATTGTTTCTCCTGTGCAGGTTATCTATTTGGTTACCCACTGGCTATATTCTTGGGCTATTCTGCAGAAGTCGGATTTGCAGGATACAGTTGTAGGGTATCACAACAGTTGACGCAGGTGGCCAAGGATATTTTCTTCCAGGCACATGGGGTGGCGGTCTAGTTTATGAATGGGGAATTTCGCTGCAGGACACTGCAAAAACGTGTATTTTGCTAGAACACACCGCAAGCGCGCTCGTTTGCTGAGTACCATTACAATTTTATGGTCATTTGCCAAAACACACCGTGGTGATTATTTTATTAATATCTTAGATTTCAGGAGAGAGAAGGTCGGTGAAATGTCTTTTATGCCCTCGTCTTCAACTTGCAGCCCCCGCTTTGAGAAGAGCGGATCAGAGCCTTGCCTCGGGCGGCGGCAAGCTCCCGGCCGGTCACCGGCATGCCGCTTCAGCCCGACCCCTTGCTAACCGTCGAGCCATGCGCGGGCGTAGGCACCGGTGCGCTTCCGTCCGTCCTCAGCGCAAGACGGCGGTGCGGCCCGGCCCTAGCCCCGAAGGCCACCGCGACCCGGCCTCGGGCGCTGTTTAAGCCAACGACGCGCCAGCGCCGCTGGCGCGCGCCCCGGCGCGCAGGTGCCCGCCCTCTCAGCGCCGCGAAGCGACCGCACGGCGCGGGCGTTGCTCCACACGCGAGCGTTAGGCCAGGCTACGCGCGGGCGCCAGCCGCCGCCGACGCTGCTTCCTCGTAAGACGGGGCGGCCTCCGCGCTGGCCCCATACGCGCCGGGCGTCGTGGGTGGCTTTCACCTCCGACACGGCGCAACATGATGGAAAGCGACGCCGTCCGTCCAGCGGTTCGAGCTTCCTAATGACGGGATGCCTGGCAAGGGGACGAGCTGAGGCGGGCCTAGGGAGGAAGTGGCCGGGAGCAAGCCCATGCGCGGCACGGAGGAGCTCCCGTGAGTAGATTGAGGCGGCTGCGGTCCACGGGGGCATCAGTTGTCATTTTAGAAAGTTTCTCACACCTCTATTAATCGAAATTGTTATTTTAATAGACACGGTGTGTTTTGGCAAATGACCATGAAATTGTAATGGTACTTTCAAACGAGGCGTTTGCGGTGTGTTCTAGCAAAATACGCTGGCGTTTTCACGGTGTCCTCCAAAGTGGAAATTCCCCTTTATAAATTGATAGTCACTAGATTGTGCCGGGCTTCTTTTCTCTCTTTGGCTGTGTGCCTTATGTTAGGCAGAGGCCGGAAGTTACCTCCTTTGGCTTTGTATCACTCGATGTATTGCTACTGAGGTTTTAATAAAAGCTTCCTTTATAAAAAAAACCGGCTATATATTAATAAGAGCGAATGGAGATTACATCATAGCACACGAGAGGCACGAAACCCTACAGTGTTTACTGCAAAGGAATTTCGAAGACCATGAAAGTAGCTAATTTTGGTTTGCACTAACTTCCTCTATCGCTCAAGCTAGATAACAGATCTGAGATCTCCTAAGGTCCCAACCGCAATCAAGCCATTTGCAAACTAGAATATATGGGGTTGTTTAGTTGCCTGCATTTGTCTATATTTAGGTTTATGCATTACAGTTTGTCTATGTTTGGATGCCTACTATACTCAAGTCAGGTCTATGTTTGGATATGTTAGACAATAATACAGATTTGCACAAACCAATAGGAGCACACAAAAATGAAATACTCACATGCCCTATCTCTGCTAGAGACATGTAGCTTCTACTAGAATATTGAAGTGGCTATATGAAATACAATGCAAGATATCAAATACAGTTTTGTCGAACTTTGCTTAGATGTGCAGAGCAAACAAACACTTTGCATACATTTATGTTGATATGGATTGCCCTGCATAGAGTATACAAATCAAAGTCAATGAAAGCAACCAATAATCACACCGGAGCAAAAATGAAAAAAAAAATAACCACAGACTCTTATTATATTATTTCTTCTTTTTAACCTTATTTGAATGCACTTGTATTTACCTCCAAACCTTAATCCATATTTATTATATCATTTCTTCTCTTTGAACATATCTAGATGCACTCGTATCTATCTCAAATCCTCAATCCATATGTATCAGAATGAATTAAGGTGAAAAAATAATTAATTTCCATTTCAATCGAGATTAATGTCAACACGAGTATACCAAACAAAGTGTTTTCTCTGCCTGTGTTGTCGTTACCCCCAGTCCGGAAAAAACAATGAACACTGAGTCATAAGTCCTGACAAACGGAATTGTTGTCATGGAGTGTGAGTTCTGAAACCAACTTCCCATTCCCATATAACAAGCAGGAAAACATAGTAGGAGTAGTTCATAACAACGTGAATGTAGCCGCAAGGTCCCGTTGAAAAACTATAATCTTAATTTGATAGGAAACGGAGAATCGTGATGTTCGCGCGAGCCAGTATTATTGTCCTATTACGATTTACGACTTATAGAGCAAAGTTGTCTTGTCCGTGTTAAGCCTCCTGTTTTCTTCTTCCGTTCTCTCTTCGTCCTATTGAAGGACAGTGCGTGTAGGTGGATGCTCTGTCAACTAGAAAGCGGAAAAGTTTATTGCCTTGTCATGAGTTACGACATCGCCCTTTAAATTCTTTTAACAGAACAAACGTTTATCAGAAATTCAGAAGGAACCAGACATTAAGGAAACTGAAATTTTTTTAAGCAATATATTTTAACGAATAATTGTAAATCTGGAAATTATTATACAAAAATTTGAGATGTAGTATCCTATCGACAGTTGAGTGGGCGACAGAGTGTTGTCATTAACTCAAGAGCTGATAAGGGTCCTGTCGGCTCACCGGCAGTGACGGAGCCAGAAGTTTACGGCTAGGTATGCCAAATCATGTTGTCGTAGAAACGGCGTCGCCACCACCGCCTGGCCACCGGCTCCTGGACTAAGATTGAGAGGAAAAAGGGCAAGGTCGTAGGGTAGGGAAAGGGAAACGACTGAGCGGGAAGTGGCGGCTTGCCCGCCGGTGACGCTGTGTCGGTCGTCCATATTGGCAGCCCACAAAGATACTAAATCACGGAATGACCGAAACCCGAAATTAGAGTTGTACGTGCTCGTCTCTTGCCTGGCTGCCCCAATTTGCTCGCTTTTCTCTGCCTCCGCGCCGCTAGGCTGCTTCGCGCGGGCTAACAGTAGCACGATGCTGCCACATCCTCCAACGGCTGACCCTGGAAAAAATAACTTTTTACCATTCTTATGGATGTCGCTAATATGTGTTAGGCTCCGAGCGGCGGTGTACGGCCTATGAGCACTAACCGGTGTGGAACACCGAGTTTGGTGTTGCTCAGCCATTTAACCAGTGTGGAACACCGAGTTTGGTGTTGCTTGCCATTTAACCAGTGTGGAACACCGATTTGCTCAGCCGTCGTCCATCCCCACGCCCACGACAACGTAAACGACGAAGAGCTTCAGTTCATGGCGAGCTATTCTCGGGCATGGACTGCTACGGCATGCACAACAACCCACTACTGATGCTCATGCACACATGCACATAAGAAAAGATGCAGACTAAATATAGCAAGGCTTAGCAACGATGTATAAGAGATGTGTATGCCAAGGCATACAGGCATACCCCTGGCACCGTCCATGCTGACCCGCTGATAGGTAGCCGACGGCCACTTGTCAGCCCCTGGCACCACATTGTTCTTGCCGTTCTTCTTCATCATTCCAAATTGGCGTGTTCTCAGGAACGAACACGTATTTCCAATTTTGCGTACGTGCATTTCATGTCTGTTTGCGATGCTATTCAATGCCTCAACTGCTAGCAAGATCAGATAAGACTGTGCACCCTTCCATCTCACTGGCATGCATGCTCGTCATTGCATATATTTTTATATATAGCGTCGGTTATCCTATAGCCATAGCCATTTGTTGTTGGCGATGACCCTCTTGTGCCAGCTAAACTCATGTGGAGATGGGAGGACGTCGATGTCGTCGCGGTGCCCAAATTATGAGACACTGTAGCTTTGTTGCCAATTTCAGTCAGATCCTCCACCGTTTAGCTTTTATTTTGCCCGCACAAACTTCTGTGGTCCCTTCTGAACATGTTTGCAACATGTTTGTGATGCAATGGAACTTTACTTTTTATATATTAAAAAAAAGACACCTGCACCATCGACGTCGAGCCCCTGTTACCGTCGCCGACGATGGATAACCGGCGCGATTGATCGATAGTAAGTCGGTGATTTGGACCGAAACCGTCGCCGTCGGCCGTCTTAATTGGGTCGTCGCGTGTAGCTGAAAGCAATTGTGTCCTAGTGCCCCCATGCCAACACATCATATGCATGCCCAGGCCGCCGTAGAATTAAACCGGAGGACGGAAGAACTGTCGAGATTATCCTATCCGGACTGCTGCACTATCGTGACGTGCGTGCGTGTGCTAGTTGTGGCCGATTTGCCTGACTGCCCTGAGGCCGCCCAAGCAGCAGCCGACAAGCCTGATGCCTCCTCTCTCTTTCTTCCAATCTTCCCAGGCACAAGCAGCCGACGACTGTGAGAGAAAGCGACCACGTCACCAGATCAGCTTTGATTCCGGCAACCACAAATCAGCCCCCAAACCACACACTTCCACATCTACTCATCTGAAGCGCTTCCGGAACGGCAATTTCGCCCTCTCGGTGCAGTGCAGGCGCAAAGCGTGCCATGGAGAAGTAAAGGCAAGCGGATCCACAGCTTTCCATGGCAACCAGCACCAACGGAGACAGGCATTACCCGAACCGGCAACTCGCGCGTAGTACGCCACAAGCCCCCATTTTTCTCGCAAAAAACAAAGCAGGGGGACCAAAAATTGACGATCGAAACAAATCGTGGCCACCCACCTCTCCGGGAAGTTGGACGCGTAGCTGAAGCTTGCGGGGTGTCCTCGCGTCGCCGAGCCCACCTCGGCGCCTATCTGGCAACTACTCCTATCTGCACTGCCGCTTGTGAGCAGTGACCTATGCCACCCCCAACTGTATTTTCATTCCACAATAAATTCTTCCTTTTTTCCCCTTCTCCACGAAAGCAAGTCGCCCTTACAATGTCAAATCAGTTTTACTCCTTCCGAAATACAACATGTCCTAATTAATTCTACCTAAACCATGTTTTGGTTAGCAAACAGCTGTTATAATTGATGTGACCTAATTTTTTTCGTTACCAACGGTAGATCCATGATGCACTTCAAGCTGGGATAGATGACGAAACATAGTTAGCAAACAACTGAATTTTGAATCATGATGTGCTTAACATAGTTTGAACATGTTAATAGATACTAATGGCCCTGTACATAATGATGTGATTAACATAAATAAATATTCTTGTCCACAAGAGAATGAAATCCTTGCACGATATTATGTTTGATTAACTATATATAGAAATGTCAATACTTATCAAATGATATATTTATCATGAAATACATTTTTTATAGAATATTTATTTATGTAGCATCATAAATGTTAATGTGTCTTCCTAGATAGGAGTAGGTTCACATCCTGCCTCTGGGGCTACCTTCATAAGCATACTCGTTAACGTGTACTACTTCCTCACTAATTATACACGTAACTGGAAGTTGAAGTTTGTAGATTGGACAACTGTACAACTGCACCAATCGGCTACGGTGGGATACGAGCACATACAACTACAGTAGTGTACTGTGTGCATCCTTTATTGAATGACTGTACGTGGATGTGCTTCGAGCCTCTGCATCAAGGAGCCACAAAAAAAATGGCAGAAAAAGGTATGGCATACTGTAAGCGTCTAGGAGTACCATTCTTGACCAAATTGAAACTAGTGCAACGAATACCGTACCATGTATTTTCAATCAATTTTCTGGTGTGTTTGTAAGCGCACAACAAATCATTAATCTGACGTCGTGCAACTTTTTATTTATTAAAGAAAAGAAAAAACTAAAAAGGGTTTTCAAGCTGTCAATGAACAGTAGAGTAGGCAAAACATTTATCTGTCCATCCCAGCAGCATTAACCAAAATTCAGACAAATCCATGACACTCCTGCACCTAGATGCTGCTTCAAAGCAGCAGCTGACGCCCTGACCCTACACCCAGTCAAACCTACCTATCGCCTCCTCCGATCGCCATTAACGAGGCAGTTGCTCTACCACACGGCCGAGATGCTGCTGGCGAGCTCACCGCACGGCAGCTACTAGAAGGGCTAGCTAGCGCTGCGCAGCGCACACCAAACCCCTTTTCAAACTCTTTTAAAGCCCCACCAGCGGGCGCAGCAGGCACACTTCCAGGCTCGAGGGCAGAGGGGGACCTCAGTCACCGCCGCGATCTCCGGCCAATCGTCGAGCAGGGGCGTGGACGAGGGCGGGCGCCATGAGCTCGTCGTCGGAGAATGGCTGCGGGAAGGAGAAGAAGAAGGCGGCGGAGGAGGTGGCCAAGGTGCCGTTCCTGAAGCTCTTCTCGTTCGCGGACCGGTGGGACTGCGTGCTCATGGCGGTGGGCTCGCTGGGCGCGTGCGCGCACGGCGCCTCCGTCCCGGTCTTCTTCATCTTCTTCGGCAAGCTCATCAACATCATCGGCCTCGCCTACCTCTTCCCCACCACCGTCTCCGGCCGCGTCGCCAAGGTACGCAACGTGTAGTCGGCACTTCCTCCGGCCGTTTTGGCGAGCGAGCTCTCGGCCGGCACGCTTAGATCACCTGCTTGGTACAACGACGTGGGCTGATTTGTTTCGCTTGGCGTGGACACAGTACTCGCTGGACTTCGTGTACCTCGGCATCGTCATACTCTTCTCGTCGTGGACCGGTGCGTGCAATGCTACTTCTACTCCTCCTATGCAATGCCAATGCGGCCGACGAGCAGGGTGCGTGCAGATAAAATGTGACTTGAGAGCGTCGTCGTGTTGCAGAGGTGGCGTGCTGGATGCACACGGGCGAGCGGCAGGCGGCGAAGATGCGGCTGGCCTACCTGCGCGCGATGCTGGACCAGGACATTGCCGTCTTCGACACGGAGGCGTCCACCGGCGAGGTCATCAACGCCATCACCAGCGACATCCTCGTCGTCCAGGACGCCATCTCCGAGAAGGTACGCCTACCTTGTCACTACTACCTGCGCGCCTTTCCATTCTCGCCGTGGGTGCCGACCGCCGGGCTCAGCCGCGGAAGGTGAAAAGGACGAGACGAATTAAACGCCGGGGCGCCAAAGGGTCTGGCTAGCTGCTGCGCTGATCTGATCGGGGCCGGCGCGCAGTTACGAGGCCGGGGCTGGGGTTGTTGAGGGGCATTCAAGGCGTGCGCGGGCACAGCAGCAATACTCCGCTGCAGGATTGACAGCCGCAAAGTACCTCGCCGATTTATTAGGAACTGTACTCCTGTAGAATAGCTACATGTGGCCGCTTCTCTGTTTGAGGAGATTCATTTCTGCGCGAACCGATTTTAAATCAACCAGTTCATGTTCATTTTCATTTTCACCTATGCTAACGGTTGAATTTGGTCCATTTCGGACTTATTTGGGTAATGAAGTAAGGTGGGGAAGCTCTCCCCCGGTTTGCTTTCAATTTTTTTTTCATTTTCACTCCATATATGTAGCACTTGTATAGATCCTAGATCGAAGAGTATAGTAGCCACGCTACATCAGCGTATGCTTATCCGTTCGTAGGTGTTCACCAGCTAATCAGCCTCGTTTTTCTCTAGCATAGTGTTTTCACAAGTACAATATTACTTTTTCGCGGCGTCGTTGTTGTCTTCTATTTTTTTTTAGATTACACAGTACGGAGCTAGAGATAAATCTAGAATAGAAGATGGATATTAGATCGCCAATTAAAGCGTCCGTTGCTGGGTACTTTTTTTTTAAAAAAAAACCAAAATCTCTATTCCTATCAATTATAAAGGATTAGAGAGTCTCCACATCTAAAAACATTTGGAAATTTAAATACTTATATTTGTGTCAAAAAAACAACAAAACGCTTCCATGACTGCTGGGAGTGTTTTTTTTTCCCCAATAGCAAATGAGCATTAAAGGCCTCATCTCAAGATTGACATGAAGCACAATCAATTGCTTACCATGATGCACCGTCTGTGTAGATGGATCGTACGTACCTTGCCATGTTGTACACTGTTTCCTGCGGTATGATCATGATCATTTACGTTCCAACTGTCCTCCACAACATGGGTTACATAACACTTCCACAAGATTCTTGGTCCACCGAATTGAGTATCTCGCTACTTCACATGGGAGTCACCTATGGTATGAACCGTCCCAAAAACATATCAACTTCTAGAGTTGTTCCGAGTCAAATCAAATCATTCCAAGTTTTTCACTGAATTTATAGAAAAAAAAACTATACTGTTTATGACACAAAATTAGTTAACTAGTTACATCATCAAATATGTTTCCACAATCTACTTATTTGGTTGCCATTGTTGTTGTTATTCACCATAAAATTGGTTTAACTCAACATAATTTGACGTAGAAGTTGATTTATTTGCCATGGAGGGAGTAATTTATATATTTAAACTTTTTCTCCAAAATACTGTACATATAAACTAGAGAGCATTATGTTCTATCCAATCAAAGATACTCCTACTTGACAAGGAAAGTATATTGATGTTTATGAGTAGTTGATAAGGACAATATGTATTTTGTTTTTCTCTTTAATAAAAAAATCTAGGTAATCTTTTTGCGATTTTTTTTGAAACAGATTTTGGAAGGAAAATTGTATTGGTGTTGAAAAGAGAGTTTACCAAACAAACTTTATAGCATCATAAAACAGTTGATAAGAAAAGCTATAAATTATTTGAGCGAAACTGACATATATACATAGTATATTATTAGTGTTGATGAGCGACTTTGACAAATACTAGTAAGCTATAAATGTCTAATAAAAAATATCTAAAACATTGCCCATTTTGTTTTTTTGTTTTTCATTAAAAATAAACAGGAACGGTTTTTTTTTTTTTTTTTTGAGTAATATAAACAGGAACGGTTTTTTTTTTTTTTTTTGAGTAATATAAACAGGAACGGTTCAGCAATGGCAGCATGGCCTGCTTCTAGAGCGTCTGAAATGCTCTCGGTTCTCTGCAGCTGAGCTGAGCATGAGCTGAAGGTCCATTTCTATAATATGGCCCTACTCTCAAGTGAGCCCAGCATCTAAATTTTTTCACTCGTGGAATCCACCCCCACTACCACTGGCTATCCAGTGGGCCTGTTTTGGGCAGAACCCAAGCTGACACCGTCAGATCTTCATCGTACGATTTGGACCGTATCCGTATGTATTATTTGTATGTATATAATATATGTGGTAAATTAAGTACCTTTTCATTTTGGGCATCATTTTTTACTACAAGCATGGAAATAAGTTTAAAAAATGCATCGGAATAAGTTATGTTGTAACATGTCATCGAACGGTTAGAACTTATAGAATTTGTTTCGTTTCAAGGAGAGAGAAAGATGGGTTAAATTAAATGCACATGTTGGCTCTGTTTGATACTAACTAAGTTAGATGTTATAGTTAGTTTCTATCTTATGACCAGCCCTGAACTAACTCTAGCTAAATTCATCGAAGTATGGTGTTCCGCAAAATTAGAGGTTAGAAGTTAGAGGTTAGAAGTTGGAGGTTAGAGGTTATAGAAGTATGGTGTTCCGCTAAGTTAGAGGTTACTCCCTCCGCTCCATTGAGTGTATTCCGTGCTATCATTTTTGATCATTCGTCTTATTCAAATTTTTTTTGCACAAATATAATTTATTTTTTTATGACTTAAAGATACTTGAATATTGATTAATTTATTTTATTATTTGCATAAATATTTTGAATAAGACGGATGGTCAAACATGAAGTTCAAAAAGTTAAAACCACAAACCCATGGGACAGAGAGAAGTAGAAGAAGCATCGTCGATGCGGAAAATTCATCTTTTTTAAGAATCATTCACTGTAGCTTGGTGGGCCGCAAAGATTGGCAGTTGCATTCTATTTCTGCATCAATTAGCACCTACGGAGTATGCCCATAATTTCCTCCGTCCCATCTCCCACTATAGTCTGGTCAAACAGTCAAAGAAAAATGACGGTAACGGGCATAACTTCCTCCGTCCCATCAAAGAAAAATGACGGTCTTGGAGCTCGCCGGCGTATAGTACATTGCGTATTCTGACTTGTGACAAGCTGACGGATGGTGTTCCCATGGCTCGTGGCCACTAATTGCAGGTGGGCAACTTCATGCACTACATCAGCCGGTTCCTGGCCGGCTTCGCCATCGGCTTCTCGCAGGTGTGGCAGATCAGCCTCGTCACCCTCGCCATCGTTCCGCTCATCGCCATCGCCGGCGGCACCTACGCCTACGTCACCATCGGCCTCATGGCCCGTGTCCGCAAGTCGTACGTCAAGGCCGGCGAGATCGCCGAGGAGGTGATCGGCAACGTGCGGACGGTGCAGGCGTTCGTCGGCGAGGAGAAGGCCGTGAGGTCGTACCGGGAGGCGCTTTTGAGGACGTACAAGTACGGCAAGAGGGGCGGCCTCGCCAAGGGCCTCGGCCTCGGCTCCATGCACTCGGTGCTTTTCCTCTCCTGGGCGCTCCTCATCTGGTTCACCAGCGTCGTCGTCCACAAGCGGATCTCCAACGGCGGCGAGTCCTTCACCACCATGCTCAACGTCGTCATTGCTGGCCTGTGAGTTTGTTCGACATCCATGCCGGTCTACGTTGCCAACCAATCAACTGGAGTTCTTATGCGCCCTGCGTGTGACAGGTCGCTCGGCCAGGCGGCGCCCAACATCTCGACGTTCCTGCGGGCCAGGACGGCGGCGTACCCCATCTTCCAGATGATCGAGAGGAGCACCGTGAACAAGGCGAGCTCCAAGACCGGCCGCACGCTGCCGGCGGTCAACGGGCACATCCACTTCCGCAACGTCCACTTCAGCTACCCGTCACGGCCGGACGTCGTAATCCTCGATAGGTTCAGCCTCGACTTCCCGTCAGGCAAGATCGTCGCCCTCGTCGGCGGGAGCGGCTCCGGCAAGAGCACCGTCGTGTCGCTCATCGAGCGCTTCTATGAGCCGCTGTCCGGCTCCATCCTGCTTGATGGGCACGACATCAAGGAGCTCGACGTCAAGCGGCTGCGCCGGCAGATCGGGCTGGTCAATCAGGAGCCGGCCCTGTTCGCGACGAGCATCCGGGAGAACATACTCTACGGCAAAGGCGACGCCACCATGGAGGAGATTAACCACGCGGCGAAGCTGTCGGAGGCCATCACGTTCATCAACCACCTCCCTGATCGGTACGAGACGCAGGTCGGCGAGCGAGGGATACAGCTCTCCGGCGGCCAGAAGCAGCGCATCGCCATCTCCAGAGCGATCCTCAAGAACCCGTCGATACTGCTCCTGGATGAGGCGACGAGCGCACTGGACGCCGAGTCCGAGAAGAGCGTGCAGGAGGCGCTGGACCGCGTCATGGTCGGCCGCACCACCGTGGTGATCGCGCACCGCCTGTCGACTATCCGGAACGCCGACACGATCGCAGTCGTCGACGGAGGCAGGATCGTCGAGACAGGCACGCACGAGCAGCTCATGGCCAACCCGTGCAGTGCCTACTCCTCGCTGATCCAGCTACAAGAGGCCGCGCAGCTTCAGAACAAGCCTTCTTTGTCTGACAGCGCAAGCATCACCAGGCCACTAAGGTACGTATGTTTGTTCCACTGCTGCTGTGCATCATGAAAGAACGGTAGGCCAAATGTTATCTGACAAACTGAATTCATTCCCTTGCAGTTTCAAGTATTCGAGGGAGTTGTCAGGGGAGGACGAGCATGGGCGCCAGCTTCCGCTCCGACAAGGACTCAATCAGCCGGCACGGCGCCGGCGAGCCCCACGACGAAGTGCGCAAGGGGAAGCCCGTGTCCATGAAGAAGCTCTTCTCCATGGTGCGGCCGGATTGGTTCTTCGGCGTGTCGGGCACCATCAGCGCTTTCGTGGCCGGCTCCCAGATGCCGCTCTTCGCGCTTGGCGTCACGCAGGCGCTGGTGTCCTACTACATGGGGTGGGAAACGACCAAGCAGGAGGTGCGCAAGATCTCCATCCTCTTCTGCTGCGGCGCCGTGCTCACAGTCGTGTTCCACGTGATTGAGCACCTCAGCTTTGGCATCATGGGCGAGCGCCTCACCCTGCGGGTCCGGGAGAAGATGTTCTCGGCCATACTGCGGAACGAGATCGGGTGGTTCGACGACACCAGCAACACGAGCGCCATGCTGTCGTCGCGGCTCGAGGCTGACGCCACGCTTGTGCGCACCATCGTCGTCGACCGCTCCACCATCTTGCTCCAGAACATCGGTATGATCGTGACGTCGCTCATCATCGCCTTCATACTCAACTGGAGAATCACGCTGGTCGTCCTCGCCACCTATCCTCTCATGGTCAGCGGCCACATCAGCGAGGTACGTACTAAACACAAGGTCCTTGCGTGCCTAATAATCGTATCTGCAGTATCCAATCACCTAAGAGAACGCTGCTTGCTTGATCTATGGAACAGAAAATGTTCATGAAAGGCTACGGCGGCAACCTCAGCAAGTCCTATCTCAAGGCCAACATGCTCGCCGCAGAGGCGGTGAGCAACATCCGGACGGTGGCTGCCTTCTGCTCGGAGGAGAAGGTGATAAAGCTCTACGCGGACGAGCTGAAGGAGCCTTCGAAGAGGTCCTTCCGGCGAGGCCAGGGCGCCGGCCTCTTTTACGGAGTCTCCCAGTTCTTCCTCTTCTCCTCTTACGCTCTGGCATTATGGTAAAGTGTTATTATATATTGGATGGAACACAATGAATTTAGTCTTTGTACTCCATCCATCCAGAAGTAAAATTTTCCAAAATTCAGGTACGGTTCGGTGCTGATGAGCAAGGAATTGGCCAGCTTCAAGTCCGTGATGAAGTCCTTCATGGTGCTCATAGTGACGGCACTGGCCATGGGGGAGACACTAGCAATGGCACCTGACATCATCAAAGGGAACCAGATGGTATCCTCAGTGTTCGATATCCTGGACCGTAAGACGGACGTCCGGATCGACACAGGTGAGGACATCAAGAGGGTCGAGGGGCTGATCGAGCTGCGCGGCGTCGAGTTCCGATACCCAGCTAGGCCCGACGTGACCGTGTTCAAGGGCCTTGACCTGCTGATGAAGGCCGGCAAGAGCATGGCGCTTGTCGGGATGAGTGGCTCCGGCAAGAGCACCGTGCTGTCGCTCATCCTCCGGTTCTACGACCCGATCGCCGGAAGAGTCCTGATCGATGGTACCTCTTGTTCAAAGATACTCCAGTTTTTTTCACGACAAAATCTTCTGCCAGGCGGCCCAGGCCTAAGTGCGTTGATGTAATTTGCAGGAAGGACATCAAGAAGCTTAAGCTCAAGTCTCTGAGGAAACACATCGGCCTGGTCCAGCAAGAGCCAGCGCTGTTCGCGACGACGATCTACGACAACATCCTGTACGGCAAGGACGGGGCCACGGAGGCCGAGGTGATCGAGGCGGCCAAGCTGGCGAACGCGCACTCGTTCATCAGCTCGCTGCCGGAGGGGTACAAGACCAAGGTCGGGGAGCGCGGCGTGCAGCTGTCCGGCGGGCAGAAGCAGCGCATCGCGATCGCGCGCGCCATCGTCAAGGACCCGGCCATCCTGCTGCTGGACGAGGCGACGAGCGCGCTGGACGTGGAGTCGGAGCGCGTCGTGCAGCAGGCGCTGGACCGGGTGATGAAGAACCGGACCACCGTGATGGTGGCGCACCGGCTGTCGACGATCAAGAACGCCGACGTCATCTCGGTGCTGCAGGACGGCAAGATCATCGAGCAGGGGCGCACCAGCACCTGATCGAGAACAAGAACGGCGCCTACCACAAGCTCGTCAACTTGCAACAGCAGCAACAGATGCAGACGAAGCAGAGCTCATGAGACATTTGAATAAAAATCGTGCCTTGTATCTTGCTGTGGCATTGTCTTTCTTGGGCTTTTGTAAAAGATCTGCGCTGGTAATCGTTTCAATGAAAGGGAGTGTTGAGAATTACAGGATAAAGCGTTATTGGATTGCTATTCCTTTGTCTGAATTTTAGTAGTGTGATACATCTGTATCTCGACTCAGTGATTAAAAAGAAGTAAAGAACTGTACATACTCTTGCAATGTTATTCTGCTGCATGAATCTCAGTGTTTAGTGCCTACTTTTCTTTCTGTTCTTGTGCTTGATGGAGTCCACATGCTCTAAGCCGTCTAGGTGGCAACAATCACCAAGAATAATATTTGGTTGTGTTTAGTTCCCCTTTATCTAGAAATTTGGTTGTGTTTACTTTCAAAACTCAATTAGTATGTCATATCGCCAGGATCCGTTTATCACATCGGAATATTTGGACGAATTCATGGAGAATGAAATATAGCTAAACAAAATGATCAATTGATACTTTCGGATGGACTAAGAAAATGAGTTGAATCTTTTTGAGCCTAATTCATCATCTTGACATAACGTTGACAATATTTACCACAAAAAATGAAAATACTACTAAATCCCAATTCTAATTATAGTTGATGTTTTGACTTTTTTTCAATCCTAACTTTGACCACTAGGAACGCCTTATTCAAAATTTTATGTAAAATATCACTTCTTTTTTGTAGATTGCTTTTTATCGATAAATGGTCTTTAAGAATAATTTAGATTTAACTATTTTTACATGTTTTTTTTAATAAGACGAGCGATGTCAAACTTAAACATAGATAAAAAAATGATCAAACGGATTATAATTTAGAACGGAGGGACAAACAATACTTTTCATGTTCACTTTTAACCAACTAAACACAGACGAACAAGCGGGTGGAATATTCCAAAATCTCTCTGTTTCCTCAGTCAAATCGACCAAACAGGAAAGAGAAGTGTAACCGAAGTCCAATATAAGATGGACGGCGTTCTGCATTTTTCTTGTCCCCCTCCCCTCTCCTCTTCTTTCCCTCCTCTAGCCTCTAGCTCCCTCCCCACGCTGCCCCGCAAGCTCGGGACCTCGCCTAGCGGTCAAGCCACGCCAGAGTTTGCTGTTGGAAGAGGGGAGGAGGAAGAGGACGAGATGGCGAGGGACGACGGGTTCCCAGTGTGGGAGGCGGCGCTGCTCGCCGGCGTGGCTGCCGTCTTCGCTGCGGGGCTGGCCGGCGTCTACGTCTCCATGCCTCGCTCCGACTACAGCTTCCTCAAGCTGCCCCGCAACCTCCAGGAGCTCCAAGTCCTCACGTAATCCAACACTCTCCGTTCCTAGTTGCTCTAATTTGGTACCTACTACCAAGGCCCTAGCCACTTTTGTTTTAATTTTAGAATTGTTTTGTTTTTGCTAGTTTTGTGATTTAACGCTCAACATAATTGATGGCCTAAATCCTACTTCGATCGTTCTAATTAACCCGTGATTGTCTAACAAAACAAACAGATAATGAGATATACGATCTTCACGCTGTTCTTTGTTGTGTTGCATTGGTAGATTTGGCAGTGTAGGCATATATTGTAGCAAAAAAACGAAAAAAAAAAAAAAAAAGGATCAGCTGTGTTCCTTGTCATGTTTGATATGGCCAATTTATATTATTCAGCAATACAATATAGGAGAATGTGAATTTATAACATGGTTATCCAGAATCCAAGTAGGTTTTCCTTCAAAAAACAAAAGAATCCAAGTAGGTTCATGCACTTTGCTGTATGTGGTCCCCTTGATTCATTGAAGAAAAAGTAATAAATTCCGTAGTTTCCGGAGTCGGTGTAGTTTGTAATCCTTTCTTTTCGACATTTGATTTCTGACCAGCTGTAACTGTCGTATGCTTTGAACCTGTTCAACAGCGTGTTTTGTGATATGTGCCTTCCTGTTCAGTTTATTACTTTTAGCTCACAAAACACGTTGTAATATGAAGTCACCAGTAAATGTGGAGTACAACACTAGAGCTTTGCTTCCTTTTTGTCGGTTCAGCTGTAAAGTTACGGTACAGCTTTGTTTTCATGCTGAAGTTATCATCTGGTAGCGACAGTTCAGTATTTGCTAGTACTCTGTTTGACTTCAGAGTGTTGCCAATATGTTGATGTAGGATTACTTATATTTCAGTTCTAATGTCTCTAACTGTAGAAAGTTGATCGCCTGCCTTGCAGTGTCCATCTAGAGGGCTACACCAGTGACTACACCATCCAGGTGCTGGTGGGCTACTGTGCCGTGTACATCTTCATGCAGACGTTCATGATCCCAGGGACCATTTTCATGTCCCTGCTTGCCGGTGCCCTCTTTGGGCAGCTCGGTGGTCTAGCCCTGGTGATCTTTGCTGCCACTGCCGGTGCTTCTTCCTGTTATTTCCTGTCCAAGCTGGTAGGGAAACCACTGGTCTTCTCATTGTGGCCAGACAAGCTCACATTCTTCCAAAAGCAGGTAACGGCAGGACATGCATTGTTAGTTGACATTCTGTTATGATAATGCTCAAACATGGCATGATGCCTTATGCTCAATTTACTACCAATGTGGCATGGCTGCTTCGCTGATTTGATATTCTTATAGGAGTCTTTAGCTGCTTCATGTTTATATTCAGTGCTGAATTTACAGTGCCAATGAGGACAATGGGGAAGAGTAAGTAAACAATGCTCTTTAATTTTTTTCAGGTTGCAAAAAGAAGAGGGAAGCTGCTGAATTACATGCTTTTCCTGAGAGTCACCCCAACACTGCCGAATACTTTCATCAATTTTTCTTCACCTATAGTGGGTGTGCCATACCATACTTTCTTCTTGGCAACAGCCATTGGCCTTATCCCAGCTGCCTATGTGACTGTCCGGGTATTCCTGCTTCTACTGTACTCGTTCCCTCAAGTGCATTCTTCATGTGTGCTAATTAGTTATCCTAACTTTTGGATTTGTGATCTGTAGGCTGGAATTGCTTTGAGCGACCTGAGATCGTTGAATGACCTGTATGATCCACAGTCGATAGCCGTGCTGTTCCTGATCGGGCTTGTTTCAGTGACACCAACGTTGCTGGGCAAGAAAGAGACGCCAAGCAGAGCATCAGACATGGGAGCTAGCACCAACTGATCACTTACACGCCAACCCAGCTCTCCTCTCCTGTACATACAAAAGTTCAGCGTTTGGTGGTGGCCCGGAGACTCTGGATCAGATAGAACCGACCACGAACATGGCGAGGCCCCCCAGTCTGTCTCCACTTTTGTGCTGATTTCATGATCACCCTTTCATTGAATCTTGCTGGCAAAACGGGCCTGGGAACATACCTCTTTCAGTTGCTGTATTTTAGTTTTACATACATTGTTTAGTTGTAAGGTTTCACTGATTGTATCTTACACACGCTGACCAGATTCATTCAATTCAGTGATGAACTTTTTGCTGTGATGTCGTATGCTTGTGAAATGTTTCTTTCTTTTAGGGCATCCGGTGTGTTTGCGTGTGGCCTGTGGAGATTTTGCGTTTGTCCGGACTCGAGATGCAAATGGCCCGTCATTCTCGACCTTGCTTTCTTTCATATTATGTGATCAGTGATCATTCGTAGCTATATATTCAGAGGAGGCATTATTTGTATGTCGACGATAGTGCGTTGGTTGGTAACGCATATGTTCGCCCCCCTCTTTGTTGGGACCCCTTGAGCCGTCCAATGGCATGGAAGACGATGTGTCATGATACTGTGGACCTCATGCCCGGCAAGGGGGTTGGTGGCGCTCCGAAAGCCGCTGGATGCTGACGAGGCATCCATGCTCCAGTCCTAGCCATGAGCCAGCACAACCAGTAGTAGCCACAGGTGTTGTGATTGTGTGCACGGTTTACACGTTGACGCGTCGGCTAGCTCAGCTGTCGTGATCGGGCAGCAATGCATCATCCTTTTGCTGCAGATATTTCATCAAAAATGGGATGCTGTGTGATTCGTGGATGCCCGGGAAGCGTTGAAAACATCAAGTTCAGGCAGTACAAAAGGAAAACATGGGGTGAGAGAGGCTCGAACTCTCGACCTCAGGATAACTCAGATTAGCTATGAGACCTACGCGCTAGCCAACTGCGCCACCACCCCGTTTGATGCCTTAGCGACCCATCATTTATACAAGTTGCTTGCCTTCCCGGCGAATGGGGACTGTTTAAATGTCTGCACGTGAGATGAGGCTTCAGTCAGAATAAGCTCACGCAATATTCTTCCGTCACTTTTAATGTAATGCTTTGCCTCCAAAATGGTGCAACCTGGCTATACAACAATACGAGCAACCAAACAATCAACAGACTCAATCAATCAACAGACCGGTGCAACCTGGCTATACAACAATTTGAGCAACCAAACAAAGAGACTTCACATTGTCTCATCCTGGCGAGCTGATGCTCCGCATGAGTATGACTGCACCGTTCTTTTGAACTTTGAAGCATGAAGCCGATCTTCATCCTTCATGAATAACCTGTTGTTCTGCAGGTCTTCGCTGTCGCAGTTCCACGCCCTCGCATGTTGTCCGTGCTGGCGCTTATCAGGGGACTGAGCAGTGACATGCGATGCACCCTTCGGTCTCCGGCACTCCTGCCTAAAAACAGCCTGCTTCGCCGTGTTCTGGCTCACTGACTCAGGCATTCGGCACTCCACGCGGCTGAACAGCACCATGAACTTGCCGGCTTTGCCGTAGGGCGTCAGCCACACCAGGACCCCGTCGTGGCAAGTGCAACTAGGAAGTGATCTTGGTAGAGGCTCAAGCTCTTCTTCCGGAGCCGAATGATGGATCCCTCTTCATATATTTCTCCACATAGGCTTTCTCCAAAGGCCATCACACGGTTCTTATGCCATTGCCCAACTCTGGCGGCCAATTGACATACCATGAGTTATGGAGAGAGACCACTAGACGAGCGGTATCAAGCAGTAACCCAAAAAGGTAAACACAGGGTGAAGACAGCATGAGTTGTTGCCCTGTTTGGATTTTAGAATGCAGGAATCTTTCATAAATACCATGTTTTCATCTGAAATTGCATATAACAAAATTGTTTGTTTTGTTACAGGACTGAAGACTCAAAGCTCATAGAAAACACGATTATTTTTTTCACTGGCTATGATACAGGATTTACTCCTGTGTTAGTGCTACCTACTGCCACAATTCCAAATTATGAGTCAATTTGACTGTTTTTTTTTTTTCATCCATTTTACTTGTATCTATCCATATATCTAAATGCATAGCAAAAAAAAAAAAAACTTATAATTTGGAACAGAGTACACAAAATGGGCAGTTGTTACAGTTGCCAATCCCATAACATAGCCACATAGGCGTGTGATAAACATCAGGAGGCAGCAGTATTAAAAGATAGATTAACTAACTCTGAAACTCTCATATACGCTGCAAGGCTGCAACCAATCTAGCCAGCCATAAAGTCTATGACAGCAAAATTAGATTAGGGGACAGCTGACGACCGCAGGGATGCTAAACCCATAAGGAGAAAGGGTAGCCAAAGAAAAGAGAGAAAAAAGGATATACAGCAATACAAGATTTTGGGACCCAACTTGGTAATACCTAGTGCTGAAGAACCAGCTTTCTTTTCTTTTTTGTCCAGAGGGTCACTTGCAGGGCATCTGCGAGACTCGTGCTTTGCACTTTGCTGTGTTATGCAGTCAATTAAACCTCTTCTTCGTGTGGAATGCATGCCCCTCATCAAATGTAGTGCATTCTGATCAATGCAAGGGCCCTTCACAGCTTTAGATGCAGATGCAGCCTTAGCTTTCTTTTGCCTTCGGTTGAAATTTTGGAAGTAAAGTCTCCTTTTCCTCATCTATAAATAAGACAAGGAGAAACATAAGCCCTTAGAAAAGTGAATGAACAGTGTTTTACAGCATATAACATTCGACTGTGTTGAGAAACAATTAAATAGATCCAAGATAATTAATAGAACAGTGCAAGTCTGATGTTTAGATCTGGAAGGGTGAGGTGATTAGAATCACCCCAGTAAACAATCTTAAATAAAGCAGTGTTGTCAACCACAGAATAAGCTAAGTGGCAAACCATCCTAAATAAACTGAGCAGGAAGTTCTATCAAGGAAAAGAAGATAGCAGCATTACAAAAATAAAACCAGAAGCTCATAACTATAGTTGAAAATGCATACTTACCAAAGCTCTCAAACTCAAACACACTTAACTCATTATCATAGGACAGTGACAGTCGTTTGGAGCACCGTGGAGTAGAGGGCTTATCCAGATTGGTAGTTTCTAGACTGCGGAGACATCTAGCCGTATCATTTTGCACAGAAGCCCTGGATGAATTATTTCCATCTATTGTTTTACTGTCGTTGGGAGCACCAAGTGAACTTCTCTTAGATGGCTTCTCAGGAAGGAATGATGTTTTGTACGGACTCGTTGCATCTTTCTCTGTCTCCTCCAATTGGCTGGCTTCATTTTTATCTAACTTGTCACCACAACTACTGCTACTGCCTCCTCCAGAAGAAGTTGAACAGTTTGCATCTATATTTTCCAAAACTGACACAGGAGATGTGCCACAGGTATTCTCAGCTTGTAGGGCATCCTTGCCTTCTAGCAAACTCGAGAACCATGGATATTTGCCTTGCCTAACATAGAAAAGAATATATGCTTCCTGGTCTAATGCACCTGAATCAGTAATAGAATCAACCTGCAAAATGACTTCCATATTACAATGGTGAAAAGGTTCATATCATCAAAAGCATTAGCAACTGACTGGTGGCACATACACTGGAGTCATTCATCAAGTACCATGTGTTTGGTGAAGAACGAATGGTGCAGACATAATGGCCATAGTTGGGTAATCCAGAATGCTCAACAACACCATAAAGATCATATTTCAGCTCCCCTGCATGTGAAGGTATAATAGAACATTAATATCAATACCTACATAAGTAGAAATAGTTCTGTTTGTGTTGAGGGACTGGAATCCAAATCCTTAGCCTAGATATTCCTGTAGCATCACGTTTTCCAAACAAGCATTAAGTAACTTAATATAGGAAAAACTCTCACCGCAGTGTCTGGGTTGCTATGGAATGGCTTCAAATCAACCTCCAGAGGGTATGTCACATGTTTGTCAATCTTCTCAACAGAATTGTCAAGGGTTGTAAAACGCTTGAGATGAAATGCAATAACATCCGGTGCTCTATGAAGTGTAAGCTGCTTGTTCTTACAAACTTGAGCATTGCAACTTTCACAAGTGAGCTTGTTTTCGGAGTCCCCAATCTGCTCTACCTTGGTAAAAGATTGCAAAGCATCTACCAGGTGATCGACTTGATCAATCTCCAAGCTTAGATCCAGGAAGGGCTCAAATGTCTCTGAGCTGTGACCACACTCGCAGCAAGATAACTAGATATAAAGAGTAGCATTAGTTGTGATGCTAGTACGAAGAGAACAAATAAGTGACAACGAAACTTAATATTACATGGCTTTTTAGTTGTCCTCCAAAAATCTCCTTAACTATACTTTTTCTTCATCAAAGGAGCCCTTGCCCTTTGACTTGGGATCAAGTGTACACTTATGCAAGTTATCGAGCAAGCAACGTAGGAATTCATGTGCGTCTTCTTGCTGTCCTGGTCTAAAATCCGAAGATAACTCTAGAAATTATTGTTAAGAAATCTCACATAACTTCATCTGGAAGAACTATAGCAAGCTGGCAAAAAATGATGCAGTAGCGTAATACTTAAGAGTAAGGCAAACAGAATGCTGGAAGGAAGTGGAAGGGCATGAATTAACACGAAAAAAACATATATGCAAACAGCAGTTACAGTGGGAAAAATTAAACAGACTGAACAAGTTCAGGAGGAAAGGATACTTCTTAAACTATCTTTGAACTTTGTTGGCGCTATAACAGATCCAGACCATCGAATTGATTCATCAGCAAGTTCTTTAAGGGCACAGAAAGAACAGAACCCATCCTTATTATCTGCAGGTTAACAGCAGCTCAGAACATCCAAACTAAAATAAAACAGAATGTATAATGAAACATATTTTGAACAATAATTAGTTGTATGAAATTATCCATACATGAGCATGGAGTGAAATGATCAGTCGGCGAAGCTTGAGAAAAAGCGGTACAGTGTGAGTGATACACTGAAGAGTTGCATTTAGGAAGCATGTGTTGCCCATATTGCTAAGACCAGCTCCCTGCACATGGGAAAAATTTTGCAACACGGTATAATTGCGATCAAGTCCTTAAGGATGTCTATGAAGTATAGAACTTAGCATAGAAGATATTACATACCACAGACTTCGGTTGCCTTCTATAAGAAATGGACGAAGGAAAATGCATATCTTCAGCATCATAAGTTTCACCGATCTATTGAACAAAGCCAGCAATACAAATGACTTGATGTAAGGAAGGATGAAACAAAAATGTCAGATGAGATGTGATTAAGACAATAAAAGGCTTACATTAGAGTTCCATTGCTTGCTGTTAAGGGGCAACACTTGCTTATTATCTTGGACACCCCAGTCTATTTCATCCTACAGCAGCACCCAAAAATAATGTTACGTGACTTTTCAAAGGGCTAAGCTGCAGTAAATATCATAGGGGTGTGGACTGTGGTGGGGACACTTACAGATGCATCGGGCTGCACTGTGACAAGGGGCTCTGGCTGCTCACTCGTTCCTCCATGTGGCACATCAACTCCATCCTACAATATAGGAAGAAGTTAAAAGTGAATAACCAAAAGGACAAGAACCATGGAATAGGGATCTTCTAGGCACAGAACTCTGCATTAAAATGCCTTTTTTGTCCCAATTAATCAGAGGCAATCTAGATATGAAAGTCAACAAAAGCCATAAAAAAAGTGTGTAGACAGGAAAGAAAGAAAATGGTATAGGTAGAAACAACAATAGTACTGGAAACTGATGTCATAGGTCAATGTTCAGGCACATGGATTTCTATAGGAAGGTCATGCATGGAATTATAATTGCATATGAGCTGCATGTATCATGAATTGTACAGTCATTTAAATTTCAAAATTATGCAGAGTTTTACATGATTATCCCACTATTAGTCTCTCAAAGAAAACCATAATTTAGCTTAACAGGCAACCTTAATAAGTTAGATGTGCTTCGTACTAGTGGCTATGTGAGGATTGTGCACGCTTTTTATTTTTATAAAATTATGACAGAACAGAACAGGTATATAAATGAAGTTCCTGAGATGATTTTGCAGATAAAAACTAGATGTGCTTTGTACCATTGATTGTTCCATTTTCATGACATCTTGCACCAAACTGACTTCCTTATTGATTGAATGTGGTGAACATGAATTGTCTTCTCTGTCCATATCAGATATGCCCTGAGCAACAAATCCATGAACCAGTAAGCAAATATTACTATCAGAAGAGCCCAGGCAAATTCACTAGAGCCAGTAAGTTTTAAAATAAGGGCTGGGGAAAAGGAGACACCTCAGGTTGAGGTTGCTCGCTTCCAAGGGGAGCAGATGCAGTTTGGGTCTGTTCATCCGCCATTGAGTTCAAGCCATTCTACATCAGAGAACAGGTATACCCAAATGATTACAAGGTACAAATTATCAAAAGATCACATAAATCTCGAAATAAAAGGCTCACATTGTAGTCAGTTTCATTGGCAGCAGGAGCACAATACCCATCCCATGAATCCCAAGAGTTCGAGCACCTCTGTAAGCAGAAGCAGAGAAAACATTTATGAACTTAAACCTAATAACAAATTTACAGTGCCAATTTTGGATAGAAGCATGAGTTTTTGGCTTACAACAGTGCGAAGTGGCCGGCACATCGAGAAAAATGGTTGAGGCTGCTCAGTATTCTGATCCCCATTTTTCAGCAACAACCCCTAACAGAAGTAATGATGTTAATACATTCTCGTCATGATACAAAAATTGCAAGTATTACTTACTTTCTATGATACCCATTCCCTGTCCACAGTAAATAAATCGTGCAAAGCAGATGTTTCCGAACGAACGCAGATCAGAACTGTGTTTTGACTAGGGTTGACCGTTGCATTCACAATAATTGAAACGATTTAAACAAAGAAAACGACAACCGTATGTATCACCGCCCCTTTCTGTATTAGAGGTGTTATTAGTAGTGATCACTCATGCGGCCCGCAACGAGACAGCTGCGGCGCCGATCCCGAATTAACGGGTGGAGGATATCCACCCGCATAATCTCCTCAGGGCACGAATTAACGAGATCCGAGCTAAAACCGCCGCGATAACACACACGGAGAACGCACTAAGACGCCAAAGCCCTGGCGCAAGCGCAAGCATCGCACTGCAAGTCAATCGCCCCGAAAAATCACACCCGTAGTTGGTAAACCCTGAGGCTCCAAACCTCCAAGCCCAAGCGTACCTCGCAAGCCTCCGCCTCCAGTGGGACCTGGAACTCGGAGAGTCCAAACCAACCCAAGCAAAAAGGCAAGGAATCTTACCGGAACGGAGTCGGGCGCGGCGCCGTCCTGCTCCGCCATGGGATGGAGAGGGAGGCGACTGGCGCCGGTTAGGTTTCGCGCCCACGGAGTAGGTGGCCGGCCGGTTGGTGCGGGCGGGGAGGCCTGGCCTCCAGGGATTCCGGGGAGAGGAAGGTTGGTTTGGTTGGGGAAGGCTAATCGAGGCAGCAGACAAGCAAAATGGAAGGCGATTTGTTGGTTAGGCGGAGGCAAAGGCGAGGGAAAATGTTTTCGGGGACGGGGACGGCGGAAAATTTCGGGGTTTGAAACGGAGGCGGGCGCGGCGTGTGTTTTGGTTTTGGTTAAACTGAAACTGATGACGCTGCTGCGGCGGAGGGAGAATGGAATGTGTGTGTCGTGTTAGGAAAATCGGACGAAGGCGGCAACTGAAGGTAGTGGATTTCGCGTTTCCCGCTCGCGGCGCGTGGGGTCGTGCGCTCGTCACTCGTGGCTACTGGATGAGCGCGGGATTTTTTTGCCAACGCGCGCGCGTTGTCCGCGTGGAACGGACTTGTGGATCAAACTCCGGTCAAAGTTAGACCCTACTCCAGTGGTGTGTGAGTGTGGACGGTGGACCCGGGCCGCCAAGCATTTCGGGTTTTTTTTTTTTTACAAATGACAAGCGCCAAGCGTTTCATTGTTTTCTGATCTTCGTTTCTTTCTTCTGCTAGTAAAGTACGAGTATCATTCTCTTTAAATTTATCAGCCACAGTACAATGTTTATCTCTCACATAAATCAGCATCAAATAACTTATCCAGCAAATGCTCTCTAGTTTTATAAAACTGATAAGTCATATAAAATAAAATAAAATCATCTTTAATTAATACATATATTTTTAGAATTACACGGTAAACATCTGCTCCCCAGTGAGCACGCTCATCAGGTGTTAGATCTCGAGATTCACGTGTATGTAAACCCTTTGTATTTTAATGGAAATGGGTTACCCGATTGGAAAAAAAAAAAGTCATTTATTGAATTTTGTTTCTAGTAAACCATCATTTTTTTCTCGTGGTGTTGGACTATAGCCACGTGAGTCATTAGCAGTCTCCCAATCAAATATAGGATGACAGTAACAATTCAAACAACCTATGGTGGGCCAAATCATCATGTCGCAAGTTTTCGTTCATGTCCAAAACCGAATATACTATTTAATAAGGATTTAAAATATGTAATCACAAATAATATAAATACCCTTACAAACCGGATCAGGAACTATTCAGTAGTTGTATTTCTAATTTCTAAATCTTGAAGATCGGGTAGTTTAAAGTGTAGTTTAGAAAGTGGTGTTATGTCAAAGCCGTTGGATAATATTACTGATAAGTATAAAATTAACGAATGTTTAAATTGTAGTTTTAGAAAGTGGTGTCACGTCGGACTACGCCTTACAAACCGGGTCAGGTACTCTTCAGTTCAGTAGTTGTATTTCTAAATCTTGAAGATCGGGTAGTAGGTGGCATTTTTGGGGGTTGAGTGGATATTTACCACGTTGCTATCTTTAATAAGAAGTTATAATGTTTAAGCCTTTCGAATTCTTTTTCCCTTTTTCAAATACTTTAAGGACTTTTGAAGACGCTCAAGTTCAATTTTTATAACAAGACAAAGGAAAAAAAAAGAGAGAGAGTAAACACGTTAATTAATAGCAGGCCGGCCCATTAATCAAAGCCCTCTGGCCTCACGGGCGGAGCCCACCGGGATCACGACACCAATGGACAGGTGTCCGGCTCGGCTCCACGTCATCACCTATCCCTGTTATTGCATATCCATCACGCAAAATAAAAAAAAAAAAATATAAACAAAGGAAAACAGAAAAGGTGGGGAAGTCGTCAAGAACTCCTCCGATCCCACCTATTCCATCGATCGATCGACTCCCGTTCCCCTCGGAATCGAGGCGGCCCCGGGAATCCCAACGCACGAGAAGAGGAACTGAGGAACCTGCGGCGCGAAGAGAACCCGGGGTGATGAATTGTTACGGTTTATGGACGGAGCAAGAAATGAGCCTCTCCGCAAGGTAAACCGCGATTCCTCTTCAATCCCCGGTTGTTTCCCGAGATCTGGTGTTATAGCACTTTTAGCTTCGACTCGTAGACTTTTAGCATCAGTTCGACCATGAGGGCAACACCAGATTGGGGAATTTGGGCTGAAAGCTCCTCCCTGTGTTATTGAGGTGCTGGAGGGGTGTGGTTAATTGTGGTGTAGTACTATGGACTCAAAAGGCGGATAGAGTCCGTGCCATTTTCTTATTGATTATTTCCGAGCTGCTTTTTCGTGTGCGCATGATTGATTGGCACAATCTCTACTGTAGTATTGCTTTGTTGCGGTCTCTCTAGTGGAGTGCACAGGGCTGTATGGTTGCTTTAGAAGTGGCTAAAATTAGGCTTGTTCAACCGGGGCAGGTGACTTATTTAGCCTGCTGAATTGTAGGTAGTGTTCCAGTTTGTGGCCGTCGTGCGCATTGGCTTTCAGTTCAACCATCTTTACAGTATTTGCAAATTACTTTAGAATTCAGTGCTGATAATAGATGCAGCAAAATGGTTCCTATTCAGAGCTGGTTTGGTCATTACTCATAATCAGATTATCAGACAATGGCTGGCACATGGTATTATCCACCATGAAAACACACCTAGCTTGCAGGTCTGAATTTGGCCCGCTTCGAATACTTTCGTATTTTCTAAATTATGTATGGCTTAATTTTCTGAGCCTTGACCTGTCATTTTGAGTACGTATGGTTTTGTTGCCTCCCCTTTCCTATCCTTCATCTCACAGGATAGCCAGTTTAGCTCATCCTTGGCCTTTAGCAAATCAAACTTCCATGCTTGATGGAACCAAACATGTCCTCTTCAGTAACACACATTTGCTGAAACAAATACTTTCATTACACTCCAGTTACAGGGTTCAGCTGTTTCGAAAAAAAAGGCAAAATGGTCGACTTGGTCCCTCAACTCTAGGCTAGGGGTCGCTTTGGTCCTCCAACTCTTAAATAGTCCGATTTGGTCCTCGAACTTTCATTTTCGGTGTCAATTTCATCCTCCAGCTAAGTTGGCTCTCCACATCAGCACTCCACGTCACCTGGACGAGGTCAAAAGACCAAAATACCCTCGTCCCTCAACTCCTTTCTCTTCCCCTTGCGAATCTCTCACTGTTGCTTCTATTCTGTTGAATCTCTAGGCATTTTGCATGAAAGCACCATGGACCTACTTTCCGTTTTCATGCACGTGGTGTCTAATTTCTGAACAATCAGTGCACTGTTACGTTAATCTATTTTCTGAACAATCACCTATGGACCTACTTTCCGTTTTCATGTTACGTTAATCTATTTTCTGAACATGCATCTGGTGAAAGCACCTTGCAATGATTGGAGAAGTACGGCATGGGCAGGGACAGTTACGTTCATCTATTTTCTGAACAATCAGTGCACTGTTTTGTTTTGGTAAAATATCATCACCAGATGTAGTTGATTAATTCAACATAAATATGTGTTTAATAAGGATAGAAAAATTAAGTATAGATGTGTAGTTTTCACAGTATGTCACTCAACACTTTTAAAATTCTTTTAAGGACACACTTTTTTCTACACATGTTTAATTATATCGTATCTAATATATAGACAAAAACAAAGGCAACATCTAATAAAATTACAAAATAGTTTAAAAAAAACATACACGGAACATATGGATAATGTCTTGCTTGGGAAGAAAATAAATTGTGTGTTCGTGTCCACATCACTTTAATTATTCTATCTAGAAGGTTGAAAATTTTGAGATGATTAAGTATATATATAATCATATATATACTTAATTTTAGGTCTTTGAGGGGGAAGAGAAAGGAGTTGAGGGACGGGGGTATTTTGGTCTTTTGACCTCGCCGGTGTGACGTTGAGTGCTGATGTGGAGAGCTAACTCAGCAGAAGGATGAAATTGACACCAAAAACAGAAGTTCGAGGACTAAATCGGACTATTTGAGAGTTGGAGGACCAAAACGACCCACAGCCAAGAGTTGAGGGACCAAGTCGACCATTTTGCCAAAGAAAAACAGGGTTCAGCTTAACCTCATGATTTCTTAGTATACGTCGTCCATTTACATTGGTTATCTTAACAGCTTAACCTCATGATTATTTTCAGATTAAGGAAGATAATTTTGTGGCCTCCATCATTCACAAGTGAATGGGTATAGCCAATTACAACACACCCATAGTACTTACACTACGATCCACCACAGGGGGTACAAAACATGGAAAAAAAAAGAAATGGAGACTCCTATTCCTATCTGAAGAGCTTAATGTGGTCAAAAAACTGAGCTCACTGTTATTTAACCTAAACTTGACCTACTTGCATTAGAAGCTCATTGGTGGTGTTTTCTTTTCCAAAATGAATTCGGCTACCCACCTCAGTGTCCACAATTTGTCGTGTGTTGTGGCTTTCAGAAAGTGAACACTGAACAGAAACTAAGAGGTTATTTGCAGGTGTGACACTTAAATTGAATTTGTGTTCTAGCAAACTCTATCTAATATGCAATTAAATATTTTAAATGTTCTGTGATGGTTTGCTGGTGGTCAGGAAGCCATGAAAAATCTTGATACTTTCTGATACTTTTATGTAAAATGCTCAGGATATATTCCGTATAACACGACCTTCGATTTATATATTAAAGGTCATTATGTACTTCTCTAAGCCTGACCAAGTCTATAGAAAAATGTGCTGAAATATACAATACGATATTAGTTTCATTCAATCCATCATGCAATATGTCTTGGTACTTGGTAGTGCACTTATTTGATATTGTAGATGTTGATATATATTCCTAGAAACTTGGTCAAAGTTAGAGAAATCTTACTTACACAACCCTAGTGACTTATAGTTTGGAACGGGCATAGTAATACTTACTGTAAAATGCTCAGGATATATTCCGTATAACACGACCTTCGATTTATATATTAAAGGTCATTATGTACTTCTCTAAGCCTGACCAAGTCTATAGAAAAAATGTGCTGAAATATACAATACGATATTAGTTTCATTCTCCCTTAATAGAATACGTGCCAATGGTACGCTTTCGAAAAAAAAAAAGATATTAGTTTCATTCAATCCATCATGCAATATGTCTTGGTACTTGGTAGTGCACTTATTTGATATTGTAGATGTTGATATATATTCCTAGAAACTTGGTCAAAGTTAGAGAAATCTTACTTACACAACCCTAGTGACTTATAGTTTGGAATGGGCATAGTAATACTTACTTACCGTAGTATCTACAGTTCTCCTATGCTTTGGGCTAAATGTCATCTATACTTAGAATAATGTTCACTGCAATATGTCATATCAGATTATCATAGAGCTAAGTCGTCTGTTTATTTGTTCTGTCTTGTATACTATATTTGTTTCATGAACTTAATTACAGGACCACTACAAAGTTCTGAGGTTGACTATGACGCATCTGATGACACCATCAAATTGAGTTATAGAAGATTAGCATTGGTGAGATTCTGTCCAACCTTCTCTCATCAAGCTAGCATTATGTATTAGCATGGAAAAATGTCTGTAGATTGACTCATTGTAACCCATTCTTCCTCTAGATGTGGCATCCAGACAAGCATAAGGGCGATAACGATGTCACAGCTAAATTTCAGGAGATTAATGAAGCATACAAGGGTATTCTTCCAGCCTTTTTTTACTGAGACGCCAATAATCTTTACAATCCACCCCAGAAAAAAAAAAAAAGGAATGGATGATCCCACAGCTGCACACTTTTATGAATTGTTCTTACAACCTTTACTAATTTAATCTCATTGGTTTCTTTTCTTTTTCAGTTTTAAGTGACCCAGCTAAGCGACTAGAATACGATGTTTCCGGCTGTTATGAGATCGATCAATATACTTTTGCGTGTAAGATCTTCTTATCCATTAATCAGACGTTAGACGCTTGTGACGAACCTTTCTGCACTCATCTTATAATCTCTGTCGACTATTGTATTTCAGGAGTACCTTGCAAAGTTTAAGGGTATGATACTTACCTGTAATGGCCTTGGCATAGATCATCCTTCTAGTAATAAATGGTAAAGACGATTCAGTTGAACTGTTATCTATTTAGTATTTCAAATGTTATGTTTTCTAGTCTTGATTGTTGATGGCAGTGCGCATGTTTGGAGGCAATGTACACAACTGTGTGACTATATCGTGTTTGTTGTTTCCAGGGCCCGACATTTGAGGGAACTGAAGCCCCATTGATCAACGGGTGCGGATTATTGATGCTGATCGGATTTACTGTTCCAGGTAGACACAACTGGGTTGTATTAGAAACAATGGCCCCTTGCCACCTTCTACGCAAAAGATGCATTATTTCCAGAGATGGAGACTGGTCACGGATGCAAAATTGGCTGCCTTTCTCATGACTGATAGCGCACCCCTCGGCCCCAACGCACATGCACTTTTTTTTTTTTTTTGGAAGTAAGCATCTGTGGTTAAACGCTCGGCACCAACTCAAAAATCAAAGTATGATAATAGCGAAAACGTAGATGAATATGAAAAAGGGCTTGCTCGACCAAATTGGGCCAATTCACGCCAAATTGGTAGGGACAACACTTGCAAGAGCAATGTAATTAACTGGAGGAATCTAGGAATCAAACTCTGAAATAATTAACTATGATAGTCCGAATTATCTAAAATAGCTATGATAGTACGAATGGGACTGCAACAATAGTGATTAGGCGAGGGAAGTTCGATCAACACCACCAATCAGGAGTAGGAAGAGCAGTCCGGGCCTAACAAGAATGGTTCCCATCCCCTGAGGCCGTCAGAGGTGATGCACCAAAACCTGGTAGACAAACAATGGCTAGGCTAAAGCGCCAAAAACACAACAACAATAGGTCTGGGCCCTAGCCCAATTTTTTCTTTTTTTGAGATTGCACAAATAATTTTAAAGAAGGCCATTATGTACCGTCATAATCCAAATCCGATTGTTTGTAATTGAGGGGTATGATAAGGAATCGGCAAGATCTGACAAATATAATTATCCACAAATAATTATCCGATTGTTCTACACACTTTCAAGTTATGATAAAACTTATGATCTAAGATACAATGCTCAATATTTTGCTATGTATCTTGTGTTTATTATACAACTAGTTCTATAATGCTATATAATCCAATATACATGCCAAACTGGGCTTTTAATCTATGGGGGCAAAACCAGTTTTCTTTGTCCTTTAAAAACTTTGATTACCCTGCTCGCAAATTGGGCCTGCCATGTCCACAAGTTCTATATGGACTATCCAACGTTCAAAATACGATAGTACCTGATAATTTTTCTCCCTAGACAAAAATCCATAGGTGAAATTTAGGATTCAGAAAAAGAACTTCTTACACAAAGAACGCTTATTTGGGATATGGATGTTTTAGATTCTAACGTTGGAATGGACAACTTAGTTGGCAATTATTACTTATATTCACTAGAATTGATACCCACAGCATGGACTACAATACAAGATACTAAAATCTATATCCAGTCTGATTTCTCTCTATCTCCACACTATTTCCCACATTTGAAAAACGTAGTACATTTGCATCCGTGTATTATCCGCTCCTAATCTGATCTGATAAAGTGGATTAGAATATGAAAACAAACACTATCTCGATCAGTTTTTATCCCTAGCTCCAAGTTGAATTGAATATACTAAAAGGGCAACTACTAAAAGAATCTAAATCCGAGATACTACGGGGTGTTTTAAAGCCCAAAATTTGGGACTGAAAAAAATTAGTCAAATTTTGGCCTTAAACTTCTTCAGAAGACGTTTCGTTTGTTTGTGTTAAATATTATCCTAACTAGGCTAAAAAAAATCGCCTCATGAATGCATACATCTAAACTGTGTAATTAGTTTTTTTGATTTACCTAAATTTCATACTGGCCGGCATACGTCTTTAGGCGTATTTAATGTTTCGATGCGATGAGATGCGACGGGAATGTAAGAAATTTAGGAGGAAAGTTGGGGCTCTAGACACACCCGTTATCCTATTCCACGTAAATCCTGACCTGTCAAGGCGTGGATGCTGGCTATGCCATCTCGGCTTTGTCAGGTGTGATAATCAATCCGCAACAGCGTGCGTAGCTTCACCTCACTGTTCCATGTAAAAGCTACTCCTAGGCTAGCGGCGGCTAGCCCGAGTGGAATGGATTTGATTCAGATCTCTCAAGTTGGCAAGCAACCGTACCCAGCCCATGGACCATGGTTTCCGTATGGAATCGAAACGGGCGGACCGGCGATAGGATGAGACGGCGCCGTGGGCTCGCGTCGTACGACAAGAGAAGGCGGTGTCGCGCTGAATGGTGGCGACTGACTGACAGGTGACGTGTCGGAGGAGGAGTACGGGAAATGAATGTTCTCCCGCACACGGCGTGACAAAAAGCTGCGCCGGTCCAAAGCCCAATGCGCTCTCGGCCATGCATCCAGAACCAGCCAGGCGACTGGACTGGCAGGCTAGGCTGCGGCCTCAGGTCAGCGGTCGCTCGATGCGTCTACGGCGAGTATTTTCTCCCATCGTGTTGCTGCTGACAGATTCACGTTTCATGTCTGAGGAAGGATGATTTTGTGAGGTAGGAGTACTGTAGTTTGGACGCTCTCAAGCCGGGGTCCAGCAACGCGGACGAGCGGCGGACGGGGCGTTAACCTCGCCGGACTGTCGCTCGTCAGTGAAACTAAGCGTGTGTTGCCCGCTGAGATGACCGGGAAAGCAACGGGACGTGACGCTCCCCGCATGGAGACGAGAAGGACGCTGTTCGGGTGATGGGAGACTGGCTTGCTGTCCGGCGCTTCGAGAGAGAGGATCCCAGCTCGGCGCGGTGCCGTGCCGTGCCGACCCGACTCGGCACATCCCTAAATATTCTTTCGCGAGGATGCACCGTGCACGGCCGCACCCGCGTGCTGTGCTCCCCCGGGATATCCAGGCCTCAGGAGAGACGACACGAGTCACACGACAGGACGACGACGGGGTGCCAACCGCGCCGGCGCTGCGGGCCTCCACCCCACCCGGACGACCCGAGCGGCGGACGAGCGGCGGACACGACGATTGAATTCGGCTTCCAGAGTGTTCCGAGCTGTGGGCTGTGTCTCCGGCGGCCTTTTTTTTAAGATAATGGAATTACATTCCGGCCTCTCGTGGTAACGCATTACGCCCAAAGCTCTCCGCGATTACTGCATTACGCCCAAACTTATTACGGAATCTAAGAAAAAAGAAACTTTAGTACATAAAGATATGTGTACTAAAGATCAACCGGCATCTACAAAGGTCGAAGAATTGAGATCCATGGACGCCCCATCTCAGTAGCGCCCGACGAGAAGGCAAAGTGATGTCGCCTTCCACACCATAGCCGGCAAACCGCTCACGCTGATCAAAAACCGGAATGTGGATCGATCCGGCGATAGATATGCCGCCGGCTCGCGGTGATACCGGGTCGCCAGTGGTGCATCGCGACGCCGAATGGTCGCCATTGGCGGAAGAGAGGTCGTTGCTCACCGTTAGAATGTGTGAGCAAAGGCCGTTGTCGTCGTGTCGGGCGAAGACGGGAAGTCGACACCGGATCTGCGACCCCATCCTCTCCTCTTCGACCTCCACCTTGGGCATCCCCACTGCCGCTACGCACGCGAGCGGCGTGAGGTGCTACCGCCGACATCGAATATGCCGGGCGCGTGAGGTCCGAATCATTTGATCTCGGCGCCCAAGATGACATAGCGGCAGGAAAGGCCCCCGCCGCCGCCTTCCTCCTTGATCGTCAGTCCCTCGCGGCGATCTTCTCGGGCGGCGGCGGCCGGGTGCGGATGGTAGAGACCGGCGACGCCGTCGACTCACGATTAGATGGCGATGCGGCTCCGCTCCCGATGCGGCCTCCGTCCTGCCCTCCCGCCGCCGTCGCCGCGGGATCCGCCCGTCGAGATCTCCGCCCAGCCGGCCACCATGATGGGCTCCGTGGTCGGAGTTGGCGTTCGGGCGGTTGAAGATGCGCCGCCCCGCCGGAGGGGGCGCCCGGTCAAGACGGCCCGCCGCCTCTCTCTTTCTCGCGTGACATGGGTGAGGGAAGTGCCCGCGCGACGCAGATGACCGAGACCGGTGGGTGCCTCGATCGGACACGTGAAGTGCCGCCGTACGACGCGAATGACCGAGATCGGGCGCCAGATCACCGAGACCGCGCGACGAGGTGCCCGCGTGGACGAGGCCCGCGAGGTAGACGAACGCTTTCGGCCTGGCGCTCACCGCGGCGTAGATGGCCGGAGACGGCCGTGACTAAGCGACACGAGATGACCGAGGCCCAGGCCGCTGAGATGACCGCCGCCTTCGGCCCGGGCGCTCGGCCTCGACGTAGATGACCGCGACGGCAAGAACGACGACCGGGCCGATGTCACGATCGCCGACGAACGCCGCGGGCGAGCGTACGGACGTTACGATCCGAGACCGACGAACGCTTGGGGACGGAGCCGGCAAGCGAGCCCTCGCGCGACGGCGTCGACGGGCGGGTCTGTAGCGTAGAGGAGATGGCCGGGCGGTGATGTGCACTCAGCGACGGCGGGTAGGGGCCGGCCGATCGTGGGGATCGGGCGGCGGCGGCGGCTAGGGTTTTCAACCCATCTCCAGGCCGCACGCTCCACCTTTCAATCCTCTGAAAGTTAACTTGGTCTCCGGCGGCCATGTACTCCTTTCAATTTTCGCAGAGGATGACAATGCTTGTACCACAAGCTACCGGTTGATCATTGATGGACGGCAGGCTGAGATCCTGGCGAGCTATCCCTGGTCTCGCCAAGGATTCGACAAAACGAAAGCCTGGGCAGGGAGTATTGGATCGATTGAACATAGTACGGGCATGCACCGGGGTGAACAGTGACCGCGATCTTGAAAGGAAGGAGTAGTAGAGGATAGGAGTACGGAGGAGTACTAGTACGCCACTTCATTGAAGCGTCAAGCTCAAGCAATGAAGCTAGCTGCGGCGACTCCATTGGCTGGCTGTGGAGGCAGACGGAGCGGCGGGAGACAGGGCGGGCAGGCACGCAGCGCGGCGCGCCACAGCCTAGCAGGCAGGCGTCTACGGAGTACGGAGTAGGCCTCGAGGGCTTGGAGTACGCTGCAATTGTAGGAGTACTGGCTCCGTCCAGAGCAGGACGAGCACGTCCTTTGCTGGAGTAGTACGTACTCGAGGGCTTTGAAGCTAATAATGATGCTTTTTCCCGCTTTGAAGCTAATAATGCTAACAACTGCAAATTGCCGTTAACTGGCATTTGGCAATGCACGCACGGTCGATTTGTCAGCCGAGCGTGCGCTTCTACCTAATAATAACTACTGCTGCATTGCTACAAAAGTGAAGAACCCATGTGAGGATCACCCATGAGACTGTGGCTGACAGAACATGGCATAAATGTGCGTGGTAGGAGAAGCTGGATCAATCAAATTGGAGAGCTTAAAATATCCAATTTGGTGCTACAAAGTGGAGTGGAAGCACGCTACAAAAGCGAAGAACCCATGAGGATCACCCACTAGCATACTTATATGCACACATTACGCCCAGATCACAGGCTTTCAGGTCTCCATCTTCTCTAACTTAATCATGAAATTAGCGGGCACGCGACGCGACCACAAAAGGAGTAAAAGGAGAAAGACGAACGCTCGTCCTCTAATCCACCGCCTTATATATATAGTTAATTAACTAATTAATAAGTAGTAAAATGATGCCCCGGCCACATGACACCCACTAATCACTTTCCGGCCATCTTGTGTACCTCGTCTCGCTCACGCCCGCCCCGCCACGCTCGCCGACGACCTGCGGTGCCGGAATGCCTTGAGTGGGCTCGGGAAGTGCCACCCCCAACGTGCCCTTGCCCGCGCCGCCGCCGTCTTGGCCTCCACCGCCGTGGCGGACACGGAGCTGGAGCGCGGCAGCCCCAGCCCCTCGTCCTCGTCCTCCAGCTCCAGCTCCGCGCCCGCCTCCCGCTTCCAGAACGGCGGCCACCCCCAGACGCGCGCCTTCCGCCTCCCGCCGATCCCTGAGGCGGCGGGCGCCGCGGATCGGGCGGTGACCGCGGCGGCTAACGCGGCGGCGGCGGAGGAGCCCGTGGCCACGGACCTGGAGCGCGCGATCCGGTGCTCCCGCTCGATGAGGCTGTGGACGCGGCCCACCGCGTCGCCGGAGGCCGAGGAGGAGGACGACGGGGACGCGCACGACGCGGCGCAGGCGCAGGGCCGGACATGAGCGCAGTTGGGGCAGAGCCGGAGGAGGCGGTCCCGGAGGCAGTACGGGCACACCCCGCCGCCGGATCTCGCCGCAGGGTGCTTCCGGCACCTCCATTCGTCGCCGCCGACGCCGGCGCCGGCGCCGGCAGGGGCCACCGCTGTCTTCTCCGCCTTCATCGATGCGGTTGCTCGTATCTCGTAGGCTGCTGCTTTGCTTTGCTTCTCCCTCCCTTTCTTGCTCTCTGCGCGGGTGGGGGTGTGAGGGGACGGGCGTTGCTAGCGTCGCTGTTGAAAAAGAAGAGTGGGCAACGGCACGGAGTCTATAATAAGGGGTTAAGGCTAACGGCGTGCTGTTTCGAGCGGGGGAGAGTGGGCGTGAAGTTACAGGTTATCTACGGGAGTGCCATTGCTAAAGCTGGCGAGCAGTTGTGCGGTGATCTTCTGTGGCCGAAGGGTAACTGCATGAATAAACCGTCCTTGCAGTTGCGCAGTTGCGCGGACATTTGATCTTCTAGGGTTTTCTTTGGCACCAAGTTCACGGCAATACATGAGTGAAAATCCCAACTCTTAATCCGGTAACGTGGGCAATATATCATTTTAGACATTTGCACAAAAAAAGAGACACAACCCTTATACACTGTGGTATGTGAGCCTTATGGATGATGCGCAATCACAGGAGACATGGTGAGAGCTCTACGAACACTCATCAAGCTGTGGTTTGAGCTAGGGATACAACAATTGATATTTGGCAAATCAATCAAAGTATGAAGTGCAAGAAGCCGCAGGTTGTACTGAAGGGGAAGATGCCAGACCCAGGATGGGTCAAAGTAAATGTTGATGCCTCCTTTCAGTCCAATGGCCAAGGGTGCGCTACGGCGACCATTATTAGGGCAGTCCCAACGGTAGACTCTACGCACAATATCCAAGAGAGAATTAATATGCGTAGAAACTTATCCCTTCCCAACCGATAGTTTCCATACCAGTGTTAATATAGAGATTAAATGCGGCATTTAAAAGGGAGAGGATCAATTGTGGCAAAGTGTTTGTGGTGGAACGGCTTGCTTGCCGGCGCCGTCGTGCTGGACGCGGCCAGTGCCGTTTCCGGCCGGCGGGGGCACCGCGCAGCGGCATCTCGCCTCAACGGCGGGGCCGCCTCATCCCCCTCGACGGAGGCGGTCGGCATTTGCGAGGTGAGCGCAACGAGGCCGGGAGCAGCGAGGCGGTCGGGCGAGTCGGCGTCGAGCTCGGCGCGGTTGTCTGGCGAGCTAGCACGACCGCGGGCGGCCGCAGGGGCGGGCGCGTTCGCGGCGGTGCTAGCGGCGAGGTGGGTGGGCGCGGTCGCGGCGAGCAGTGGCCGGGTGGGCGCGGTCGCGCGGAGCAAGTGAGCCGGGCGGCGTTCGCGAGCGAGCAAGCCAACCAAGCGGTGCAGCGGCGCTGGCGCGCCGCACAGCACGCAGCGTCGCGACCGCACGGATTAGTTGGCGGCCGGCGCGTCTGGCGCGGCGTCGCGTCGCCTGCCCCATCGCCCTCTCGGCCGGCGCGGCGGGCGGCCTCGGTGGCTCCAGCTGAGAAGAAACACCGGCCGGCGAGGCGGGCGCGGGCGGCGGTTGGGGGTGGTGCGCCGCGGCGCTGGCTCGCCCGCACCGACGGCGATCTCGCGGCGTGGGTGAGGCGGGCGTGGGAGGGAGGGCGCGTGCGTCGTCGTCGTGGAGCTCGACCTCAACCAGAGATGTGTGCGGCCCAGGGCGGACACGCCGCTGCGGCGAGCACAAGCGGCGGGAGCGCACGGCGTCGGTGGGAGAGCGGGAGCGTGGGAACGCCGAAGCGCAGACTCGCAGACCGGGCCGGCGGCGGTGGCGGCGTACCTGATCCGAATGAATGCCGATAGAAACGAATAGTTTCTCCCCATTGGCGTTTCGTCGCATCGGCGAGGGTAGACTTCGTTTCGCCTGCACGAAACGGTTTCTCCGTTTGTCGCTCTCTCTCCTCATTAACTCGTGCCACGCCGTTTTTTTTTCCTTTACGTTTTGCCTTCTTTAATGCACATGGAAACGATGTAATTAATGCCGTTGGGAGTGCCCTTAGGGATCATCGGGGTGTTGTCAGGGTGGCACAAGCACACTGGTATGACAGGGGGCTAGATGCTTGCACAATGACGGCGTGCAGATGCATTGGCCTTGGCACGACGGCAAGGAGAGCACGCAGAGATGCAGTTGCGCGGTGATCTTCTGTCGTTAACCTGGACATCGTTGACTCTTTCCCCTCCGTTCGTTCGTGTACACAAGTGAGAGGCCGCAGCAGGACACTGGAGACAGCAGCAGCCATGCGCAATGTTTCTTCACAGAAGAATCACAGAGGATCCCGGCTCGGGGTCGGCAGATAAAGCTGCCGCCGCACGTGCGGGCGCGGGAATGAGCCGTGTGGGCGACAGCAACGAGGGGTCCGCATGTCGGTCTTGACGTCGTGACCGAGACGCCTCCTGCCCTGCCCTGGTGGCCTGGTCCTTCCATTCTTTTATGCTGCTCTGCCCCCGTGTGGGCTGCGAGCTGCCGGAGTATACAGACTACAGTGTCGCTGCCAGACGCACGCGACGCGAGCGCGGTTGCGGCCGCGGTGTCAACGGATGCACCGCGCGTCCGCACGTGTGCTTGACAATTCTCGGACGCGCGAGCCGTGTTGTCTGTGTGTCTCGGCGTCTCGGCAAGTCAAAATTGAAATGTTCGACTCGAATTTTATCCGGGAAAACTGGGATTTGTTTGCTCCTTTTAGCTTCTACAAGGACCGTAAACATAGCTTGCCAATTAAATGCAGTTCCGCCTGCTCGATGGCGTCAAGAGATGACAACACCAGTGCTTCTTTCGGCGGCCACGCGCGGCATGCGTGCACGCACACATCCGTGCAAAATTCCGTGCACGTCCGTAGGGAGGAGTACAAGTAGAAACTTTTTTTTTTTTTTTTTTAAGGTTTTCTATAGGCCCGGACATTCTTTCCTAGGGATGGTATTAGAAGTCGTTTAGGACAAATGACACGGTGCCCAAAACACAACTTTTACCTCTTATTATTATAAAAATATTTATAGAGATGTAATATATGTATACTTTTATCAAAGTATTTTTTAAGACAAATCTACTCATATAATTTTTACATTTACAAACTCAACAACTTAAAAGTTATTGATGATTTGTATTCCCGATGTTTGACTCAAACTTTGTCCAAAAACGACTTCTAATACCATCCCGGAGGGAGTATGCCAAGAAACTATCTCCCACAATGTAATTTTTATCATGATGTCACATGGCCCACTTGTCACTCTCACAAATTGCCTTGGTTTACGTGAAGACCCTGGTTTCTTAGTTAGACTTGGTTTTTTATGTTTTCCTCTCTCTCTTCAATAAATATAGTGTCACATCGCAAAAAAGCAATAAATAGAGGGATAATAAATGAGGATAAAAAATCATGGTGGAGTTCAGATTGTGAGTGCTCTAATGGAACTTTACGCACATACCCCTACTGAAATTTTATTAACATTAAAACATAAATCTTTACAGAGAACATCAAGAAAAACAAAAAGAACATTCTTAAACTTACACAAAGTTGTCTAGCTATTGACTATCAAAGGAAGAATATTGAAACTTCATTTTCGACTGACCCGGTCTGTAAGAGCGTCTCCAATTTATTTTCTAAACTTCACTCTTAAATAAATTAATTATTTGGAAAGTTATTTTAAAATTTTAAACTTTGTTTCTTTTAGAAAGGACGACAAAATCTTTTTTCACGGATTTTATTAGACGATATAAAAAACAACAATTTAGAACACATTTTTACATCCTTTCTTTACATCTGCATCCTACCACTGCACACTGGGGCCTGGCGGACACCGACTAGGCAAACTTCATCAACAACACAGTGGCCTGACAGCCAAAACTTTGTTTCTTTCATTCAATAATTTCTCTATATCTTGTTTGTATTGCAGAGAGCCATCCTCACTTCAATATTTGGCTAAAGAGAATTTTGGATATACAAGTCTATATTTGAAAAAATAGTTAAAAGGATTGTTTGAGGTTTTTTTCCCCCGAGATCTCTACTTTAGAATAGGACTGAATGACACTAGCTAATGCCAAGTTAGACAGCATATGACGGATTCCGTGGTGCGCAGTGCATAACAATTAGCAAATCATCAACAATATTTCAAGGCCACTCTACTACTCCAGTGTCCAGCCAATCAAATCCACGTGCAGACATGCCTTTCGAGTCACGCAAAATCTTTTTGGGTGTATAGGGCCGAATGAACTACCAGCGTGCTCGTCATGATTGGATCATGCCTCCAACCAAAACCAATTTTCCCAATTTGTTCCTCAAACTCAAAGCGACTAATGCAAAGCCTCCATCCACGTATGTGTCCACCATATAGTCTCAAGTTGCCCGTCTTTGGTGATATTCAAAATCCGGTCACTAGCTACTCGACTTGTCCCTCAAAAAAAAAAAAAAAAAAAAAAAAAAAAGAAACGGAAGGTGAAAAACAGCAACGTTCTGCTGTGTCTTCTTCAAAATGCATGCGTTGCTAAACAATAGTACAAGATTCTGTTCGTTCATTCCTAACTACTCGTAGTGCGTAGGAGTAGCTCAAAAGAAGATGGCACAAAACGACAGGCACATCAGCTGATCAGCGCAGTATCGCTCGCGGGGCGCGCGCAACCACCGCACGCAAACAAAATCACACAACGCGGACACGGTGGCTGCCGGCGGCGCAGACGGAACGGAACGCATGGTGGGTGGCTGCTGCGCGGCGGCGGCACACGGGCACCGGCCGGCACACGTACACGACTCCGGTGCACTCGATCCCGTCCTCCACGTACGCCCCGGTAGGTGCCGCGCCCGCCGTCCGCGCCGCGCGGCACATGGGCGACGCCCGGCTGCTGCCACTCGGCCCCAGTATTCAATCGCGAGACGGCGCAACCGCAACCGCAGCGCGCAGGATCGGAGCTGGCGGTCGGCGTCAAGCAGTATCCAGCCGACGGCAACGGGGATCAATTAGTCTAGTCTAGTCTAGTCTAGTCTAATCCCGGCTCCCCTCGACGGCCAGTGTTTTAGTGGGGGTCTTAGTCTCGCTGTCACGTTGTTGCTCCGCGTTAATTATTAAGGTCTCGTGGAAGAACTAGGTAGGTTAGCTGCTTAACGAACTAACTGCACTGCGCTTGATGATTAGGTGGAGAGAGCAGTCGCTTCCAAACACTATATATGATCGCTTTCGAGTTTTGATATGCGTACGGCATTTTTAATGGTTGGTCACGGGAAGTATCGTTGCTCCGATTAGAAACGATCATGGATGCTTTAGTTACCGGCCGGCCACAGGCAAAAACCACCAGAGAGAAGGGCTAATACTACTACACACTACTTGCCTCTGCTGTCACTATCAGGTAAGAAAAGTTAATGACCGGGGAGCTTCGAGCAGAGACCGGTGACATAGTAAACGTGCAAGCGACAAAACCAGAACTGGAGCTTAAACTGACTTGAGAGCCCAGATGTAGATGAGACTGTGCAAAGGTGGGTGGAACATTCCATTCCATAATTCCATTCCGTCTGCCGCTGAGAGGCAAACAGACGCAAACAAGAAACGTGCCGCAGGTGGAAACCATTTCGTACTGGTACTGCACCCGGAAATGGACGTCTAACAGCTGCACTGTGTAATGCAGTCGGCTTAGCCAACCTAATTACTCCCTCCATCCCTAAATAATTTAACTCAATTTGTAGAAAAATACCGATAATTTTGGTATACGTGCTACAATTTAACTCGATTTGTAGAAAAATATGTACAACATTTATGTCTTCAAATAATTTTGGTAAAAAAACAAGATTCAAATATATTTCCAATGGTATTAATTATGTATCCAGCTATTAATATTTTTAATATATAAAATTAGTCAAAGTTGTTTCTCGAAAAGACACAAACGACACTTATTTAGAGACGGAGGGAGTAACATTTTTTACAAAGAGAAAGAGGGGACATCAAGGAAAGCTTGGCAACCATACGAGCACCAAGCTAGACAAGGATGCATATGTAGTAATTGGTCTAATATAGATGTACCCAGTTTAGATGCTTTAAAAATATGTGAGAAAGAGTAATAAAAAATGAGAAAAAATATTTGGAGACAAGTAGAAGTTTAATTATTGTTTAATTTATCTCTTATAACTTGGCTATAAGACAAGTACTCAACTCTATTATTGAGCCAGCATTAAGAGGTTTTGATTTCGACTATGAAACTACAACAAGACTGAGGCACGAACGATGCGGGCTGTTAAACATGACTCTTAGGCACAACCTCGCTGAGATATTTCATTAAAGACCTCTCTATATTGTAGGAATTTCATACGAGCTATACAGAAATCAGAGTGTTGAAAAGAGCAGAAAACAAAAAAAAAAAAATCTCCATTCTAAAAGGAGCTCATAAATAATTATATTTCTTAAATATGTAGTACCAATAAAGTTGTACTATACATGTTTCATAAATAGATATATTTTCTTAAATAGTTATATATATAAAATGTGAGATATGTGTTTTTGTTTTGATTGAGCGTCAATGACAGATTATGGTTAATTGAATGTAATAGTGTACAATAACTGTGGTTATATACAATGGTGAAACGGTGTAAGCCAATCGGTGGCTTGAGGCCTACATTGATACCCGAAAGGGCCTGATTATCTAATCCTAACTGCTTGTCATTATCCACTTGATCATCTAATTAATTATTTCTAATTAATCCTAACATTTTTAACAATACATAGTTCCACTTTATTAAAATAAATTGAATTTTTAATGAAAAACATATGGCCCCTACTTAGAAGATACTCCGTATGTCGCATGTCAAATCGTATACACCAAGATTTAGATATTACTACGATAATGTTGTCGTGATCTTGACATAGAAGATTGAAGTATCACTAGTAAACAATCATCTATCTCTCGGACAAGAGATATAACGAATTCTACGAGCCTAAATGTAGTTTTAATGTAATTCATCATATCTTATTAGAGGTACACGTAGTTTTATTTGGAACTAATTACAATAAACACATAGAAATGCTGTCAAAAAAAAAATAAACACATAGAAATTTATTTAAGCAATAGAAAATAGTAAATCAATTCTAAAAAAAGATTAAAGACGCCTTTTTTAAATCTTATTAGAGGTACACATAGTTTTATTTGGAACTACTTTCAATAAATTCATAGAAATTTATTTAAGCTATAGAAATAGTAAATCAATTCCCCACCCACCCCAAAAAAAAAAAATAAATAAAGATTTTATGAAACAACATATATATAATCGATTTATGAAAATGTTTAGCTACATGAAATAATCTGAAAAATATTTATAAGGTGCTTTGACATTTTTGGTAAATCTATTTTATTCTTGATATATGATAATCTTTCTTGGTATACATAGCAAAATAGATGAATAAAAAAACTCAAGGTATTTATAATTTATAGAAGGCCTAAATTTGTCAAAATAAATAAATTGTAAATTGGTGAACAACCTCAGCCCACAGGCCCGTGCCAAGGCCTAGTAACCTCATCTGCAGCTTCGATACTCGGATCAGGCCTTGGAAAATATTCGTGTAGTCGGCCTCCGTTCGCCCGTGGGCCGTGGCTGCCCCTCCATGTCGCCGCTGCAACTCCCTCTGCCCCCGGCCAATTCAGCCTCCTCGCTGGTGCCCGCGTCTCCGCAGCCTCCTCGACGGATCCCGTCGGATCCCGCGCCGCTACATCCTTCTCGCCGGTGCACACTGCACGCCAACTGCCCGCTGCAACATCGCCTTCGTCACCGTCGGGATGGTGTCGCCGGACCGGAGTGCCTGCACGCCCCCGCGGGAGGACCGCGATTGTAGAGCAACAACAGGGAAAAAATTACATACGGGCATGCCTGATTCACGCTCGCCCACGGCGCCCACGGCCCACCCTCTGATCTCGTCGCAATCAAACTGCGCACCACACCATATGTTACCGCGGGGCGTATCAAGCGTGGCAGGCTGGTGGCATTGGGACTGGAGAGGCGACTTGTGACTCCCGAGGCCGCATGTGCATTCGGCTCGCTAAACCTAAACGGTGCCCTTGCCCTGGAAGAAGCTCGCCGTTGCATCACAAATCGTTCGTTGAGATGCCATGCGTGCTACTGCAGACTCTGCAGTACTGCTAGGTGGTGAGTAGACAGTACTGTTATCAGTTTCCTCAGAATGGCAACCACCAAAATGACAGCAGAACGGCAATGGAAATGTCCCAACGAGGTAGCACATGTTTTTTTCTCGGTAACCTAAGCAGCACCCGCCACCGAGAGTAGCAAAGCCGCATCTTTAGCGCCGTCGTCCGTGTCATTCTCCAGAGTCCGCCACGAACACGTTCTTGTTCGACACCCTCCTTTTCTTTTGAAGTTAAGCAACCCCAAAAGGAGCGATCGAGCTGGAAAGGGATCGCAAGGGTACGTACTCAGCCAAGGCAAGGCAACATCAGCCGAAAACGTGTCAGGCTACGACCGAACCGATGATCCAGAAAAGCCATTTCCTTCTCTATCAATCATGCTCTCATCCGTGGCGTCACCTTCACTGGCTGCTCCCTGCTTATCTTCACGTCAGACTCAGCCATCCACAGCAACCAGCGGCAGTAAAGAATTGCTTCAGGCTCCATCTCTGAATTTTTTTTCTTTGTGAAGGCTATCGTAATCATGTTCCTGTTCCTCCTATCGCCATGTGACCGGCACTGGGATTGAATTGGCATAGCGCTAATTAAAATACTACTGTACTCCAACAGCATGAAGGCGCTTAAACAACGCCGCGATCTTTTGTCGCCCGTGCGCGACCGGTTCCGCGTTGCGCGGCCGCAGCCATGGAAAGCAGCCGCACGCAACGCCTACAGATTCTACGGCTGTGTTGTGGAGTATATATTTTAGGGATGATCTAGATCCAGGGGCAGCATTCTGAAAATGTGTCACGATCCAGGCCGTTTCATAGAGATAAGGATTGTCACGAAAAATGTGTTTTCTGTCTAGGTTCATCTTAAAACCGTTTTTCTGTTGAAACAAAACCACATGCTCAAGTCGTGTCTACGCTTTTGATGTGTCCCACTAGCTACAGGACAAGCAGAGCTTCAGAAAAAAAAAATTTGGGTCGCATACTTCAACAAACCAGATTTTGAAGTCAGATCGCCAACAGTCCGTGCGCACCGTTTTTGTCAAAACCTGAACCCAGATTATCGGAACCTCGGGGCGCGATTTCTTGATCCCAAGTTAAGGCACATCGCCGCCCGCATGTGCCGTGATTCTCGTCGCAAGCGACAACGCCGGCGGCATCTCAATTCTAACGTGTCGCACTCAGCTGCACTACTGTACAGGGGCGAGCGACACCAGCTCCATGCCAACGTTTGCTTGCTCGCTTCTGCAGCTTTCTGTGTTCTACTTATCCTGTCCCCGCCCTCTGCTCACGGGCGCTGAACGCTGTAAAAAACACAGGTGGTCGCTGTCGCCCAGGACCAAGAAGCGACTTACGGCCGGTTGGTTACATTACGTCCACAACGGCGATGCGACGTATAAATGACATTTTTCATGTCCCAGTTGTCCACTAGTACAATGATCCGTCATTCAGTCACAGGATTTTACAACCGATGTGCGATGAAGCTGAAAGCCTGAAACGACTGCACGCACAAACCCAAAAACGTGTCGTTGCCCCGGTCGGACAGCATTGCCATTTGCCCGATCCAAGCAGAGGGAGGAATCGCAACATGGTTGGGGCGTTACAGGCAGGGGTGGGTGGCCGAACCGAACCGCCACCAGCCTAGGTACCAGCCGATGGGGATCAGGTTAGGCGCAATCGCAGGTGCAGAACAACGGAATTGCCGAGTCTGACTAGCCGATGATGGAGGCTCGCTCGTCACACTCACATTTGACAGGACAAAGGTTGGTTCGTGAGTCACGCACGGTTCACGGCCAGGAAAACGAGCTCGATGGCCACTACCGAAAAGGGGCCAGCTTCTTCCAGAACGTGTGGCATCTTCTCTCTCGTCCAACAACAAAAGGCGCGGTATATATATATAGGTTATATATATGGTATAGTGTGTGGAACTGTGGATGCACGGCTAAGGACGCATCTGATCCCATTTTTGATCCACTGGGGGAGAGGCTAATGGTAATGGGTGCCAAAGGTGACACACATTACCGCGGTAATGCCGTGTTAGTGCCACCTTTTCCTCAACTTTTCTGTTGGCCTTTTTCGCTTTTCCGAGCACAAAACGTGGGGGTTACCGTGTCTCGCTGTTTTTTGCGGGGAGCCGGCCAAAACATACGCGTGCGTGCGTGTGTGCATTTGCGGTGGAAATCTCCTAGAGGAGGAGGAGAATTGGTGCGGCGTGTGATGGAGAGTTCACGTACTACCTTTACTTTCATATTCAACACAGAGCACTAGTAGCAGGAATAAACTAAACAGATCGTGAGGCGAATAAACAACAAAGTGGAGAGTCGTGTGCGAGAAAGACGTACACTACAAAGATATTTTGTTTCTTTCTATCTATCTATAGAAAAAAGAGGATATTTCGTGTCGTGGATACATTATTACTGCTGTTACGATTCAACAAATGAACTTTTTTTTCGAGAACGTTACATAACAAATGAACTGCTACCGATGATCACATCCCAGTTGAAATTTAAAAACAACAAGTGATGACGTGGCTTGCTGCATGACAAAGACAAGGCAGTACTACGAGACAATTTGGACTGTGAGCTGGAGTAGGTTTTCTAAGTCCATCATCATATATATTCAATCATTCATATGTTACACATGTACTGTGCCACGCTTATCGGGTTCAGCTTCAGCAGGCCTTGAGCGACAGTGACGCCGCCCGGATGTGCACCGAGGCGATAAGAACGAACCAGAGCTCTCTATCAAACGCCAGAATCAAAGCACCCTCCGGAGTCTCCCCTCCTCTAGTATTTTAGTGAGCCTGCTCCCGGTGTTCCAAAACCTTTCGTCGTCTTTTTCCTCCTGTCTACAAAGACTTGACACTCTCAGCCGCCCCGGCAGACTCCTTCCCCGCGAAGGCTTCTCCTCTCCCCTCTCCTTTCCACTCGCATTCTCCTCGGTTCCGCGGCGACGAGATGATGGCAATAGATCACGCGACGCCTCTCGGACTGAAGAGTAGATGTGCCATGGTATACCAATTGATTCGATTCCTCTTGTTCTTGTTTTTTTTTCTTGGTTCTTGATTGATTGATTTGAGTGGCGATGGTTTTGGACTGATTGAATGTGGTCTGCGGTTGCAGCTGGGAGGCGGTGAGTGCGACGACCACGACGACGCCGAGAACCAGCGGTGGCCGCCATGGCTGAAGCCGCTGCTGTCCACGAACTTCTTCGTTCAATGCAGGATCCACGCGGACGCGCACAAGAGCGAGTGCAACATGTACTGCCTCGACTGTATGAACGGCGCGCTCTGCTCCCTCTGCCTCGCGCACCACCGTGACCACCACTCCATCCAGGTCAGTAGAGCACTGATGCACTTGAGGCGTCCCCCCAATGCCTCCTGTTGCATCGATCCATCTCTTTGGGTGTTCTTGGCAACTGACGTCACGGCCAATTCGGTCATCAGATACGGAGGTCGTCGTACCACGACGTGATCCGGGTGTCGGAGATTCAGAAGGTGCTGGACATCGCCGGCGTGCAGACGTACATCATCAACAGCGCGCGCGTGGTGTTCCTCAACGAGCGGCCGCAGCCACGCCCGGGCAAGGGCGTCACCAACACCTGCGAGGTCTGCGAGCGCAGCCTCCTCGACTGCTTCCGCTTCTGCTCCCTCGGATGCAAGATAGTGGGCACGGCCCGTGGCTACCGTCCCAAGAAGAAGAAGCACGGCGGCAGCGGCGGCGGCGGCGGCGGCGGTCACAAGAAGAAGAGGTTGGCGCTTAAGGTCAAGGACGTGCGGTCTGACTCGAGGATTCGTGTACCAGCGGCACCAGCAGCAACAAGAGCAGCGTCGTGCAGAGCTTCTCGCCGTCGACCCCGCCGCCGACCTCTGCCAGCCACCGCCGCCCAGGGAACAAGCGCCGGAAGGGCGTCCCGCACCGGTCGCCCTTCGGCAGCCTCATCGTCGACTACTAGAACTCTTCGTCAGCGCCTAGGCAATGCACTCTGTACACATAGCCCAGAAGCCAGAAGAGAATAACAGCCGGCGGCGCAAACGCCAGCAAAAGGCGGGAGCGGTAAGAACACACCTACTAGTGGTGCTGCTATAGTTTGCTTGTTTTCAGGTTCTGTTACTTACAGTTACTACAGTTGCTAGTTACTAGCAGTGGAAGATAGATAGCTGCTACTTACAGCCTTCGTAACCGCGACTAAGTTTTGCAGCCTTGTACATTGTAATATACTGTAGACCAGTACTCTCCAAAATGCTAGATGTATGTATATATATATACATATATAGATAGTGTTTGTACTACTGTAAAATCAGAATGTGGGGTAGTAGGCAGCGAGGTGTTGGTATGTGCATCATCATCTGTGTAACAAAAATAAGAAATGCTGCTCGATCCAAATCATGTCGGAGTGGCACTCTCCCAACATTGGCTGCTGCTGGCCTGCAGCTACTGCAGGATAAGATTGGTTTGATACAGTGGCACATCATTCAGTGCAGCATCCCGTGTCCACCGGTGTGTCCTCGCCTAGCAGCAGCACCTGACATCCTGTGGTGAACCACCCAATCCAGATGCCGCCGCGGCATTGCCCCCGCGTGGCGGCCGGTACGGTACGGAGAGCCCCATGGCCACTCCTCCGACCGCACGTCCAAAGCGGTTGGTTCCGCGAGCGCGCGCGCGCGCACATGCGTCGTCGGGGTCGCGACATGCCGGCGCCTCTGGAGCCCCCGCACTGCACCAGAGGATGCGAATCGGGATCGGCGGCCGGGGGGCACGTGTGTGGGACGGACGTCCGCCGCAGCGCAGCGCGCGGTTGGTGTCTTCTGGACGCAGCCATGACTCAGGCGGCGGTGGGCGGCGCGGTTCCGTCCACCCGGCGTGGACTGACTGGGCGCTGGAGCCTGGTTGCCGTGCCTTGCCGTGCGACGCCGCCTAACTTGCTTGACCCGCCATTTGTTTGTCTCCGAAAGCGGCGGGCCCGACGTGGACGCCGCCGCCTGCTCGGCGTCGACCACCTTAAATATCCTCTGTCTCTTTTTTCCTACCGCGGACCTGGCTGTTCCCGTCCGTCCGTCCAGAAGCAGCCGTGCCCGCCATCGACGTCGCGCATTTATCGGCGCGGCAACAAACCGAGTTCCCACGGCTCTGCTCTCCCACCAACGGCTCCGGCGAAACCCCTACTTCTGCTGCTGCTAGCACGGCATCTCCAGTTCACCACCACCACCATCAGTGTCTGTCCACTGGTGCGCCCCGTGCTACTGCTGTTCATTCACAGCGCTCTGCAGAGCCTGCACGGATCGAGTCGGCCGGCGTCTGTCTTCAATGCCCGTTCGTCAACGTGCAGGCGCAATGCCTGCCCGTCTCCATGGAGGCAGGCATGGACAGAATTTCGTGCGCACGCCGGCACCATTATTCCGGGACCAGGCCGGCCGGGAACCGCCTCCACCAGCACGCCACCGCCATGACATGTTTGACGTTGCCACCCACTCCCCCAACGCCCTATGCTATGCTCTACGGTGCCGGTCCACCATCCCCGCCTACGCCCCGAACGGATTCGTCGATGTCCCTTTCCCGGGCCCGCGCGAGGCCGATCGGTCGCCGCCGTGACGTAGACCGGCACCGGGCCCGGTAGACCGACCTCGCCGTCCCGTGTGGGCGTGTCCCCCTCCCACTCCCACCTCGTGGGCCACTCGGGACTCGGGAGTCAGTCTCAGTCGCGACGCGTCGTGCACGCGGGGTGGGTCGGTTGCAGCTCCCTTCACATCCGACGGCGAACCCGGTTTCTCGATTGGCTACCTTTTCTGATCCACGGTTGGAGGTTACTAGGTTCTTGGTTTGGTTTCGAGAGCAAGAGTGTGCTGTGACTATGCACTGCATTTGCATTGCATTGGACGCGTCGGCCATTCGCTGCCCTGCCCATGCTTTGATTTGGATCGCTCGTGGCGAGGACGGCCCCGCTCGCTGTGGATAACGAAAACGACCCGGATTCAGTGTACTTGCGCACCCCGTCGCGAGACAGTGGGAGGAGGTGGTGCGAGTCGGTTTTCGGGAATCGGAATTGGCCTTGTTTTATGCTGAGGAGCCTGAGGATCACTTTTTCCTTCAAAAAATGCTGAGGATCACTGATTCGAACTGGTGAGATCATGGCTGCAGTATACAAAGTCATGTGTGGAGTGGATACAGATGAATAATGTGAGCCGGCCAATACCTATACCCCACGTTGTTGTCTAATGCCATGTCTTGTGGGGTACGTAAGTTGCTTGTTGTTTCATCAGCAGGTACGTGCATTCGAAAACGACGAGGGCATACTTTAATTACGGGATATGAATACCCGTACTAAATTATCGGGTATACACTATACGTACACAACGACAATTGCGTACTTTAATCACGTCCGTACAAAATTATGGGGATATACACGAAATTGGTACTTCGCAACAATTTCAAGAAAACGACATATTGTATCACGGAACATTGTGAAACCTGACACGAAGCATGCTCGATCGCAACTGTGAAGGGTGATGTGTTTGTGTTTCCTCCTGTTTGGCTCTGAAGCAAATCATGCAAGAGAAAATCAGTAGACCACGATACAGGAGGCCCAACTTAGATTCCACGACGCAACCTGTAGATGTTCACAATACCAAGGCCGTGTCCACAGGATTATGAGACGGTGAACCAGAGAAGAGAGATTAATCGTGGAGTTCTGTCCCTACTAACCGCATAATGTCAAATACCGTGTGCTGGAACATTAGCCTTTTATTACAAGATAACGTTCTAAACATAAATCAT